>JZLH01S0150911.1:11302-42498 GCA_001188425.1 Eucidaris tribuloides
TATAATTTAATTGTTTTTATTTGTTACTGAGATAAATAAACTAATGACCTATACATTGCGTTTGGAAATGTACTTTAAGCTATTGCACCTTTTTTTAGCACTGAGAAGTAAAAAATCAATGTGACTGGTTCACTTTTTTTCTGTGATCGATGTTTAGCTCATTTCTTGGTGGCCTATTTAAAATGACCGTTGTTCTTGATTTGCAAATCAATAGTTTTTTTTGCTAACATTTTAATCCACTGGAAGGAAAGAGACATAAAAAATACAGCGTTTTCCCAGAAAAATGCCTCTCTCGTAAAGAGATATAATTGCCAAAATCTGGGTTTTATACTCAATTAAATTTACATATTTTAGAAAGCTCATGCTTTATTTTTAACTTTCTGCTGAAAATTTTCATTGGGTCCCGGCTTTATTGGCTTTGATAATACACAAGTCCATTCTGGTAACAGCGGCGTGCTTTCAGTCCATTCCAGTTTGCAGTGCTTCATCAATGCTCAACTGATGGTAATCAAGTGGACAGATGTGCAGGAGAAACAATAAAGGTTACAAGCTGCGAGCATTTGAACGACAAATTTCAATGGAACAACATCCTTTATGAAAGCAAACATGTACCAGTGAACTGATAATTTTAATTACGTTTTCATTTTAAAAATTTGAATATGAAACTGTGACTTTAGTTAACTATAAATAAGCAAGAAACACAGTCATCATTGACATGAAAGTGAACGAATGGAATAATGCGCATGTGTATATGTTGTTATATAGTGTGATTGCTTTTAATAAAATTGGAATGCGGGCCGGAGAAGCCACTGCTGTTTACAATAAGAGCCTGTATAGTTACAAAACAATGAAGGCGAGAACTTTGAAATTCACAGGGACATCACAAAATATGAATGGGAGCATTTCTAAATATGTAAACTTAAATTTGAGATACAAGACTTTGATTTTTGTAATTTATTCTGTTATCTATGTGATAAGGACATTCTTTTCTGAGGACAAGCTGGTACTTTGTCATGATAATTTGGGAATTCATACACTACTCAAACTAAGAGGCTGGAGAGAAGCCTCAGGGTAACCTGAAAAGGGCTAGCGGAAAGAGTATGATTGAGGTTTACAAAGAGGAACAAAGTGCAACAACTACAGGATTTGGGAAAGAAACGGAGTGCAGGAATTATTACAGACATACAAAAGTCGAAGAAGTGGAGGTGGGCTGGTCATCCCGGTCAAAGGGAAGATGATCAATGGACCCATCAAACTAACTGATGCCGCCCAAAGTAACACCAGAAGAAGAGGCATGGCAGTAGAGTGGATGAAATGAACGTACCGCGGATATGGCTAGCACAAACATGGAAACAAATAGCACAGGTTAGATTGAAGATTGAAAATTGACGAGAGAGCTTTCTTTCAGTACTGGAGAAAAATAGTGCTAAACAGACATGTACAATCTTTTTGACATAATGATAATCATTCGAAATAAGGGCTATTTGCTCAAATTAATGTTTGTAGCAGTAGTCGCGGGTAGACCCAACTCGTAGCTTTCACCTACTGAACTCTGATAAGAATCCATCCACTCTGTGTAGTAGGTGGCCGTTTAGCACTGGTCAACCATCATTGTGTGGTTTGTGACTTGTTAAGGCTTGGATATGCACCACAAAGTGGCATACAAAGTTTATTGTGGTCTTATTAACATGTGCAACGGAACAAAGATATACACTTGAAATTTGCTTGCCTTGCCTATTGCCGCATCGTTTCAACATACTAACACAGACCATGATACAGACATCACAAATAAAGGGACTGAGAACAAGAATGAAATTACAACCAGAAAAGAATACTTAAAAAGTATATTTATTATCATTTATCATCCTTAATCTATTAATGAACATTACATAATACCATCCAAATATATAAATACACATGTTATATAGTTATATGCAGTACTTTTAGGTCCTTGGGTGAAAGAAACAAACATTAATTTGAATACGGCCAAGTCTCTGTGCATAATAATATTATTGTTGGCTTTTATTATTTCATGTCGTTTAATAATCGATAAGGGCAATAGTAAGGAAAGCAAATGATTTATATTGAAAACAATAAAATTACAGTATCGTGACCTTAAATATTGTTTTTTATTACAACTGTAACTTGCAGTCGTCTTTGATCTCCTTCCTTCAAATTTAATTTCAATTCATGTCGATATGATGTCTTAATTTTTCCACAAAGCATCAAGACTGTAAATTGTTACAGGCAATGACACAAAATAGGTAAATACAAACATGCAAGGTACACAGCCAAATTAAAACAGTAACAATAATAGAGCATACAAAAAAACTATTACACAGATCAACATTACAAAAAACATTATTAGAAACTACCATGAAGTAACATCACATAGATCAATACTAACGAAATATACATAGACAAAACAAAGAGAATATTACAAAAAAAAAAACTATAATAGACAAACAAAGAAATATTAACAGAAAGTACAGATGAAGCATTGAAAGAACAAAAAAGAACATTGACAATACAAAATAAACATTACAGGCAAAGAATACAGAGAATACTTTAACAAACAAAACAAAAGTTAATTAAGACAGCGCACAATATATATTTATTGATTTTTATGATTATGATCTTGAAATATAGAATGAGATGTTGTGACTTTTGTACCATGTTGATTATTGACAATATGAGCTAGAAACTTTACCCGTTGTTTACGAGATCTGAAAATCCATAAGAGTTAACACAGGGCACATCAGTTTCCATAGCCAACGGGTTAATATGTTCAATGTCTATTGATTATAAAATATCACTCAAGTATTGTAAAAAAATTCAATGGAAATTAGTAAATGCAGGAAAGGAGTTTCCCACTTTTGTACATAGTCAGAACAGTACAGTTCCAACACAATCTCATCCGTATTTTTAGCACTGAAGGCATCTATCAGTGAGGGGTTGTCGTCTGCCAATTCTGTGTGATTAACTAGCTTTTGGGGAGTGGCAAAACAGGAACACGAGACTTTATCTGTTCACCAAATCAAGAACAACTTTGTAAAAAGGGTAAACCAAAGAGTCTTGTTTTATAACCTTTTTTTGTAACTTGTTGCTTATTCCTTGTAATGACAGGGGTAAAACTCATGTTAATAAATACAAATAAAACTCAGTACTGATCTTGTTCACTTGAGACTCGTGCACGGACACGGCTTTCTGTGCTCCTCTGTGTTCACTCGCTGCCAACCATAGCCCTTGAAGCTTATACCGGTAGGAGGAACAAGGCCACCACTCCACTCATGCACTCATGTGGACGTGAGACCGCCCTCTTTTGTCCTGAAATGAAGTCCAGGGACTGAAGTACGGGGATTTTTACCTGCTTTCAGGAAAGACTTTGATTGGTCTGAAAGGTGGATTAATTCATATCGGATTGAAAGAGAAAAGTCAGGTTTTGAATTATTCAATTCTGGGCAGTTTGAATTGTGTAATACACATAGTCGGACGTGAAGAATGAACACGGCCAAAAATTATGAAGGAGTGTATACTTTATCAAACAAGAATAATCACTAATCATAAATTATATCGACAGGTTCACAAAAAATGCATGTTAATAAAAACAAAATCAAATGTCTTAAAATCCATTATGCTGTTGGCATGCGTTAGAACCAGTGATGTAAACTTTGTACAATTTAGACAAATGTGTAAATCAAATTTCAAAATGAAGTTATCCTCTATGTGCTTTCCATATGATTTAACACTTTTTATAAGCTTAGAAAGCGCAAATCATAGATCATAATACTTTTAAATTCTTGACTAAAACCATGTTATGTTTTTGAATTGATATTGAAGATTGATTAGTCAGGACCTTTCAAGTTAAACTAATACATATGTATAATATTTTCCCGATTATATAACTAAAAATGAACAAAGTATTTTATTAAATTTGAACATCCATTTAGCTGCACATGAACAAAAGTTTAAACAAATATAATTTGGAATGTTCATGTCATTTATAAAAGGAAACGAAAAAAAGTTGCATTGTTCATCAAGTAATAACCTTGCCAAAAACAAAATATTTACAAACAGCAGTGGTGTCAGAAAAAAGGAACACAAATTTCAAGGTAAAAATATTCTGTCATCCCAATGAAATAATTTCTTTTAATGAATTTTAGTATGTTTGTAAGCTCTGTTTTCTTACTTTGTCATTTGATACACGACCACTTGTATTATTCATCATTCATGCATGACTAAATTAAATCAATGCGATAAAGTGTTCTACTTCAAAATTCAATTTGCACACAGGTCAAACATTTCCATCTTTTGATTTCATTTCAAGGATTAGAAAGTTATTATTTCAAGAAATAAAGGCATCACATAAACGTCACAATTTCTTCTTTCATTTGGACACCCTCAAGCTGTACAAATTAAATGATTATATACCAGAAAAACATTCTCGTTTTAGCATGATTTTCAAAACAATGCATTTGAACAAAGTGGAAGCTAACTGAACATATGTTCCCAGCGACAGCCGGCCGACTTCACACAATAGATTTTGCTTGGGAGAACAACAATAGGCTTGCTCATGCTGCTGGCAAGAGTAATTTCTTGTTGTTGCCGCCTGCTCCAGACTCAAGGTTAATGAATGCAATTTTGATCATTCTTGGAAAAACGAAGATCATTTCATTGCATAGCTCATTTTTCACATAAATGTGGTATAATATTGAAAGCAGATAAAATATCCTTGTATGATGTCTTTCAATATTAAAGATATCGTTAGTGCATTCAAAAGCATGACAGTTTGAAGTTTAAATTTGCTCATGCAAATGATGCTTTATGGTTGTGTCATATTCTGATTGTCTTTGCTCAGCTCAGTCGGTCCGTGATTTGATATTTTCATGAAAGAAGAGAAAATATATTTTCCAAAGCATGTATATAATTTCTTTACATATTTGTTCCTAAGACATAACAAAATATCTTCATCAATCTCCATTTCCTTTTTTCTGGGAACCACACTTGAATAAACTCTTGAGAGAGATATTAACGCATTTACCTTTGGAGAGGGCTTTCCTACCAGAATCCACAGCACTTAGGCGCATGCATTCCATTCCATAACCTTCACCATTTGTCATTGTCATCGGGGTTCAAAGGTCGGCAGAAGTATGTGCACAGTATCACATGGTCTTGTTGTAGGTTGGCTACGAAACTTCATCCTACAAAAAGATGAAAATCATCATATAAAATTGACATACTGTTAACGTGAAATACAAAGTAAGCTGTGGAAATGTTCGCTGCATTTCGCACTTGCCCGATGCTCTAAAGCACTAATTTAAAAATCTTTTTAGATTGCTTTTTTTTTTTGGTCATTTGGATCAGGTGTGTATGCATGGCTATCATACTGAGTAGCTTGTGCCTTGTGTGGTTTGCTACCCCACTTATAGCTGCGTGCAAAATAAGAAATCTGAATTAATATATACTCTTTTACATACTTCCACAATTAGGATTTATGGAGGATATAGTGTGGGACTGCTGGTAAAGAAGAGTCAGACAAATATATACAAAAACGCAAAATCGAGCGAGCCAGTATTATTTAATATGACACGTTTCAATGTTATCAAGTGACGGAAATACATAAGAATCTTGAGCTGGATTCTCTCCTCTAGATAGAACAACAACTCTTCTGCAATTAGTTATAAGCTTAAATAGCCTTAATCCTATCTTACGTAAGTGATTTTTCAATGTCAAGGAAACTTATAATTTATTACGTTCTGAATACTAATCTTTGTATTCAAAACAAGGGTAATTATTTGTAAACGAACAGTTTCTTTACAGAGGAGTACAGCAGTTTCATATGAACTACCATTTGAATTACCAAAAAAGGCCCATCTAGTTTAAATGCAGATTCAAGTGCACCTAAGACGAACAAAATTTCCATAATGTAGAATATAATTACAGTATTGATTTGTTTACTCCGTATTTATTTCGAATTTATTTGAATTTATAAATTGAGTAAGCTGTTTTTTGTAGCTGAGTGACTTTTAAGACATGTATATATACTAAAAATTTTTCGTTTCGTTCATACATTTATTTTGTAATTTTAAATGTAAATATTATAACTTTTCTGTGTTTACTTCCATTGTAATTTACGTTTTCTGGTTTAACTTACCTTGATTTTAGGTTAATTTGATTATTGGTATGGTATTTATGTACGAGCATTCACATCATTTATTATGTTTTAATTGGTTAAGTTTGTTAGTTTCTTGTGCAATTGTATATACCTTTAACAGGATTTTCATTTAAACGATTTTCCTTAGTTAAATGTCGATTTGAATATTAAATGGGACCCTCTGAAAACAGCGTATTTCTTCGTTGAATGAGGCTATCCAGCCGTATATTTTTAATTTGTTTTGATACCTACGAAATAAATACCAATACCAAGAATATCGAAACTTCAAAAAATCTGCCGACACGTAAATCAAAAATTAATCACGCCAAATATCTCAACTTTTACATCGTTGAGTAGTCAATATTCCTCTTTATGAAGCACCAATTTAGTGTTGCGGCTCAATTTTCCTGCCACAAATGGTACCCTTTCACAAAAAATAAAAGCATAACAGAAATGCGCATTTATCTATAATCTTGTGTAATAGACGAAGTAGCCCTCACATAATACTTCATAAAACTGGTAGGTTTGCATTAAATGATTTTCTACATTTATGTCACAGATTTTCTGATGAAATGGGGAATAAGCATGCAGTTGCTAGAGTGTTACAAGACATCTATTTGATCCAAAGAAAGAACTCTTTAAAGGTTCTTCTATAACTTCTGTAACTTTGAAATTTGTAACATTTGTGTATAAAATTACATTCTAGAAGAGTAACATTTATTATCTACCTCTTTCCTAAACAAACTTTTTTACAACATATATGTTTAAAACGTTATAGTGGTTTGCAGTTCGACATGAACATGTTAAGGTATTGGCTAACACTATACCACAAGTTAAGAAAAATCTGAGCCTACGTGATTCCACATGCTACCGATTGTCTTTGGATAAGAGGTCTTAAAAATGACGCTTGAAAAACATTGTATTTCAAAATGATGATTCTAGTGCTTTAAAAAAAGTTTGAAAATCGTAAGTTGATCGGATTGCACCTGCCCATTTTCTCCATAGACTTACAGTGTGTACACCTACAGCTTTAATCTATAAACTCGGCCCGAGTTTTAATTGTTTTATTCATGCCATAACTTCATTGGCCAGTGTAACTTTCCAGAATTTTTGTTTTAGGGTGTATATTTGTCTATGAACACTTAATATGTTAGAGGTTGCTTGGCGGAGATCGGTAAGGCGTATGCCTGATAATCTATAGAGGTCTCGAGGTTACGAGTCAACACACGCCCGGCATTAATGTCCTTCAGCAGAAACATTTTTAATCATGCTTTTGCTTGCTCTCATCACCCAGGTGTATAAATGGGTACCCTGGTCGTGTCATGTTTAATAGCTTTTTCCAAAAGCGCGTAACAGCTGCTTAGCTTAAAGTACCTGTTATGACCATGGGTAATTAATAACCCGCGTAACGGTACAGAACGTGCATAAGCTAGTAATGATGCGCTAGTACAGAACGTGTTATATTATTATATGTAGTCAGATATCAAAAAATTTGCAAATTTTTTTAAATTGAAGCGTCAACAATGTTAGGCACATCACTTATCACAGAGGGCCTACAATATGACATAGCTCGGGGACTGTGAAAAATGGTGTTATACAAATGTCTACCAGTTCAGCAAGACATGGCAATCCAACACCATGGCTGTAGGTCAAAAATTCCAAAATTTGTGACGTGCTTTTAGTGAAAGGTTTTTCAAGTTCAGGCGATGAACAGCTTTTTCCTCCAATGTCAAACTTGAACTTTCTGGTGCCAGCACATCTTTCTCCCGAGTACTTCTTCTTCCTGATGTTTTGGTATTGTCCGTATCCATGTTATTCTTCAACAGCAGCTTTGTCTGATGTCATAGTTCCCCACTTTTTCCAGATTCTTTCATCCTCCAAGCATTTTCCTTTCACATATCCCAAACATTCTCAGACAATATTTCTCAACCCAATAGCTCACAGACTTAGATTTTAGGGTATCTTAACTCTATAACATAGTTAAAAAAAACTCCTTATGATATTCTGGATGTAGTACTGAATGAGTTAACTTGTTAGAGATGATTGATTTCAATAAAACATGGATTCTCCATAGACCCCAGCTTGAGATATCTTGTTCTTAGTCTCCAACGAGTTAATATTTATTCATACCATGGACCCTACTACACATGGACATGTATTGCTCTTTAATGAATTCATGCGCCTTTATATTTCCATTATGCATCAATAACATTTTGTGCATATTTTCCCTCTTGGATATTGATTGATGACCGCCATAAATTTATTGTCCCTTTGTTTGGTGTGTAGCGACAATATGAAACCAAGTGTCAAACTCTCTGAAAAGACACCTGCTTAGTATATTTAAGATGCACATAATAAAGAAATGGTGGTTGTGATACAATCAAAGAAGTGTACTCTCTTAACAGTCCATGTGTAGTAGAATCCATGTTATTACCAAGGTGGATGAATGCTGATCATCAGATCTTTCCTCAGACCCAGCTGGTCACCAGTGTTTCTCTTAAACAGCACATACAGCTCCTCCACATCTGGCTGCTGGCCATCCTCACCCTTGACCTTTGACCCCTGGCTGACCTGGGTCATACACTGGGTCACGTACAACCCCATCTGAAGGTCACAAGAGAGAATCTTCACTACCAGTGCTGACTTGCTATTCTCTGAAGGACACAAAATGTAAAATATTCAAGTGATAAATCCAGCAATAAACAACTATTTCAAATGACTAAAAAACATTGCTCAAATGCACAAATTTTATTTGTTTCTAGTATTGTTTAATAACTGAAACCAGTCTGAAGTCACTTGTTTCACAGATTTATTTTCAAAAAAAATCTTAAAGGCAAGGTCCACCCTGACTTCAAGTTGGTTTTAATAAAAGCAGAACAATGAGAGAAATATATTCATGAAAGTTTGGTGAAAATCCACCAAAGATTATTGGAGTAATGAACTTTCAAAGTTTTAATTTTGTGAAGTCACATACGAGCAGCTCCCCATATGTCATGTAATATTAATTCAATAAACTGCCACTTTTTATTAGTTCATGATAATTGAATGTTGTTGTTTTTCCATAGAAGCATTTATGAAATAATGTTTCTGATTATATATTGAATGAACAGGTAACATCATTTTCAATTTTCTGAGAAAATGGCACTTTATGGAATTTATATTACATGACAATAGGAGAGCAAGCTCGCATGTGATGTCACAAATTTAAAACTTTGAAATAATTTCGCTAATCTCTGGTGGATTTTCAACAAACTTTCATTAATATGTTTCTCTCATTGTACTGCTGTAATTAAAACCAACTTGACATCAGGGTGGACCTTGCCTTTAAAGATCTTAACAGCTCAAAGCAGTTGTACGATGGAGGTAAATGCTCAGTATAGGCATGGACCCTACTAGAAATGGACTGAGAACGGAGTATACTTCTTTGTTGGTATCACGACCGCCGCTTCGTGATTATGTGCATTTTTAATAAACTGACCAGGTGTCTTTTAAAGAGAGTGATACTTGACAACATAATGTCGCTACGCACCAGACAAAGGGATTTTTTTTGCTGCTAATGTGTTTCACGTTGGGCTGATATCTAATTGCATATTTCTTCTATGGTCCACAAGCCACAGTTAGAGACAAGTAAAACAGAAAGTGCCAAATTTTGTATGACAAATTATCTCGATTTACTGTGGTGGACGCTGGTGGACACACTTGAGATACAGTGATGGTGATAGGCAAACATTCAATAAACACGTCCCATATCAACATTACGACGCCAGAACGAGCGGAAACTGCTAAAAAATAGATCACCGCTTGTAAGGTGCACATGATATTTTTAACTCTTTCTCCTAAAATTCATATTAGTTTGAAACGAAAATAAGGCTAACAGTCCCCTGAAACATGTCCAATAACAGCATATCGATTTCATTAAACATTTATCATTTATCTTCCTCTGAGAGTAGAACGTAACTTTTATCGACAAAACTTGTCATCCACTTCAACGATAAATTTGCGGCGGTCGTCATTAGATTAAAGAGAGAAATATGCACAGAATGCTATTGATGTATCAAAGGAAACATAAAGGCCCATGAATTCATTAAGAGCGATACATGTCCATGTGTAGTAGGGTCCATGGTATAGGTATCAAGGTAGTAGTGGAATTTTGACACACTCACGTTGATTCTATGGCCATTAGACCAAAGACAACCAAGATATTTATTGTGCTGCGGAAGGGAGCAAAAGAGATTCCCTACCTTTAAGAGTGGTGAGGAATCAATACTGACAATGAAAAAGATTTACACTAATTTCTTTGATGAACTCTTCTGACAGCATAAGAAATCAAGCAAATAGGTCTGTTAATCATAACTTTCTAAAATCACATGATATTTATGATATGTTATGGAAAGTGAAAACAAAGCAGCACCATAAATCTAATGGCAACCATCTACCTGGTTCTGAGTTCTGTGAATCAGATCGATGATTCCACATGGCTATGGATGACCTCTCTCGACCAATCAGTCTCTGAAGACACTCGGCTAGACCAGATCTGCAGTACATACAGAATGAGGAAAGGAACACTGTATATGACATGTTTATGACAAATTTGTGAAGTTGTGAGTGGAGTTGACTCTGCGTAAGATGAATCCACTGGGACTGAAATGAACGCTTCAACTTACACAAAATTTCAATAATGGAAAGTCCAAAACAATAAAAGATAAAGAACAAGGGACTTCTATCTGTACACCTTTGACTTAGTCAATATTCAAATAATGTGACTTTGAATTAGGCAAAGTTAACCACATCAACTTGTGGACAGCAAGTACACTAAAAAATTTCTTTTCACATCACATTAACCAGTTGGAGATGATTTGATTCCACTATAACCCACATTTTCCATAGATCCCAACACAAGTTAGCTCATACTTAGTCTGCAACAGGTTAAGAAAAGAGAGAAAAACTATAATTTATATACCGTATTTGCAAACATATCAAATATATCAGATGATTTCAGACTTACTTGATAAACCTTTTCTTCTTTCTGGCAGAGTCCACAGCACTAGTCTCACCTCCAGCAGCCGAGGTTGTAGCCGCTTCTCCATCTTCCCTTCCACGTTTTTTGGGAGTCACTTGTTGGAGCTTGAGTCGTTTAACCCACTGGCTCCCAGTTCTTGGACTTCCCACATCGGGTTTGATGGAGGCACCAGGGGATTGGCTTCCTCTGGCTCCAGATGATGTAATATTTGATGATACTTCTGATATGGTGTAATTGCTAGATACTGTCTGCAAACATGAGAAAAAGCAAATCAGTTATATACTGTAAAAGTGGAATACTTCGCGGTGTGGAAACTTTTGCATTTCGCGCACGTCGATGATAGCGCGAAAATAAAAGCCTGCGAATATTTGTTTGCAAAGCTAAGCAATTGATTTTGGTACTCTTTCAGTGTCTTTCATATTTGTACAGTGTGTACATGTGTGGCTGGCTGCAGAGGCAGCATTGTGCCGCTTGTGGATGTTTGCTCTGTATTTTGGTTCTCTACAAAATTTAAAGGATGTAAAATGTCACCAAACTCTGCAAGCACGAAACATAAATCGCGCGAAAATTTCAACTTTTACAGTAGGTATTCAGTACAGAAATATGTGACATGATGAAGCACGGTGATTCAGAGCTGTTAATAAATAAATGTTTAATAACATTTATTAAGCGTATTTTTGTATATACTTTGTCAGAGTTTGTGTATATGTGTGTGTGATTTTTGCTGTTGTTGTTAATTATTTTGAATTATCATTATCAATAAATCAGACTATTTTCTAAATATACTAGTTAAAGCTAGCTACAGTATTCATGCCAACTTTAATGAATGGTTTGTAGAATAAGTGTTGTCGGATTAATAGTTATGGGGCTTGTTGGAATGTTATGTAAATGTTATGTAAATTATATTGACAGTCCTAGGAGTAAATTCAGTAGTAATGAGACAGCTCAAAAGCAATCAATATTCCTCATATTTTTACAGTTTCATTCCCTGAACACACCATGCACGTCAAAACCCAACATATCAACCTTAGTTCATCTCTCGAAAAGTAAGATACATTGACATCTTTATATATCAAAGGATTTGCACCAATCTGTATTTCAACACACTGTTTCCTTGAAACAACATGGTGATAATATCTGCACATGTCCATTCAGATCCCCTTACAGGGTTTGTACAGTTACACAAAATTCCCTGACTTTTCCATGACTTTCCAGAGCAGAAAACTCTAAATTCCATGACCATTTTTACATATTTGTAGCCTGTAAAAATTCATCATCGCAATACCAGCGAGCTCCCAATCAAGGGTCATTTTTAAAATGTCATAAATAAATGATTTTCCCTGACTTTCCAGAAGAAATTGATGAATTCCCTGACTTTCCCTGACTTTTTGCTTCTGGAAAAAGGATTTTCGAATTCCCTGACTTTCCCCAAATTCACTGACCCCCTAAGAACTCTGCCTTATGACAGTATTGTGCCTTTTTCATTATCCCTCCCCAACCAATTAAAAACTAAGTTCCATCACCCATTCCTAAAACCCTTGTTTTATAAATGAACCAGAATCAGAAGATCTGCAACACATCAGCAATACTTACTTCACCACTATCCTCTTGTGGAGATTCATAATCATATATTTCAGGTTCCTCTGATATCTGAAATTTGGAAAGAAATGAAATACATTAGTACTATTTTCTGCACTGCAAATAAAATACACAAGACCTTTTTCTACATTTGTGTCTGTTCTAAAATTTAGTGTAATCTGGAGTGCTTGAACATAATTTTGAAACTTTTAAAATGTTTTGTATGTTTGTCAACATACTGCAGATTTAGAACCCAATTATATCAAACTCTTGCAAAAAAAAATCCATGAGTTTAAAAGTGTTTCCTTTTATCTTTAAATGACTTTTGTTTTTTTGTGGCTCATAACTTTCTATACGTTGCTATTTAAAATACATTGTTGTACATATTATCACAACATAACATTTATTACAACCACATTTCTTTATACTTCAACAGACTTCATTTATTCATATGCAACTGTACTATGAACTACGAGCAATGCAAATTTTGTACCATGTATCAAGTTTGAGGTGGCTAGTCAGAGGGGAAGGGGGTGACCGAAGAAGACATGGAAGAAGCAAGTGGTGGAGGAGAGTAGATGGGTTGGGTTGAGTAAAGTGGAGGGAGGGGGTGAGGGTGATTTCTGTGAGTGCGAGGTGAATCCGGCCACCCCCGTAGTCGGGGACTAAACCGGATTTAAATTCTGGATTACTACTACTACTACTATCAAGCTCTCCATCTGGTCCAATCTATATAAACATTCAATTCACAGAAGGTAGTTAGAGATTGGGTTTAGAACTTGCAAGACCACCCCTTCCCTTCATATCAGTACCAAATGGTAAGTTTTTACAAATGGTGTGTTGAAAGTTTAAGATCCATCTGTCATGAACTTATTGTTTTAAGAGAAAAACTAATGATATGCTACCACAATATTGTTTCTGTGAGTTCAAATTTTGCTCAGATAGGCATTCGCATCACTAGCTGAGCACTGGGGTCAGTGCTTAGTGTATGGTCAGTTGCATGAACTCTGCTTGACCTTCAGCTAGCTGGCCCGTGACAGGCCATGCCAGACACCACAAACGGAATTGTTGTATTATCACGGGCTGTCCCTTTGCAAATTTTTAAGTTTAAATGTCCAGATTTTTACTAGGTATTAAACCTATGTAGTCTACCCAGAGGTTTTATGAGAGGTGTTTATTTATAATCTAATCTTCACAATGGGAATGATATTAGCTGATTTAATTAATTTTGCTGTTGTTGTTGTTGTTTGTTTGTCTTTTGGTTGTTGTTTTTTTGTTTTGTTTTGTTTTTTTTTGGGGGGGGGGTATGCAAATCCTGAACCCAGTCTTTAAATGATAGTCCAGACCATTGACTGCTTTTACTGTTTCAGGGGCTTCCAGTAAATGTCATTACTTAAATTACATGGCTGTCTCTCATCAATATTGAATGCAATGTTTTCAGGTAAAAAAGACCACTGCGAGTTCAGTGGTTCTGACCAAAAAAAAACTTTTATGTTAGATAAAATTTGGTAAATCCAGACCAAATATTTGCACTCCTGTGATTTGCTGGCATGAAAGCTTATGTTTTCATTAGATCTGCCTTCAAAACAGGCCTGCATTTGATTGGCAATCATGCTAACGAGCTATACAGCCCTCAGTCATAAAACACTATGCCGGGTATGCAAAAATAAAATTTACCTCAGATTTATGTGCAGGTTCATCTGTCGACAATTTCTTCCATGGTGCCAGAGAACTTTTGGTGTGCCCGTCTGATTTGCGATTCTCCTTAACACTCACATCTATTTTGTTGGGGAGATTCCTCGGTGCATCCGTCACATTATCTACAGGAGTGTTCCTTCCACTTGAATTACTACTTGTGTCACTAATTATTTCATCAATGCTAGTCCTCTGGTGAGCAAGTGACGCACTAGAAGAAGTTGATGTCATCTGATTGCCAACTTGAGCATGTGGCATGTATCTCCCAGCTCCCCAACCTTGTTGTTGTTGTTTCCTGAAATGATGACCATGTTTTCTCCCTTTCCTGAGGTTCTGCAGTTCAAATGATTGCACGGTTGATGTGGCAGTATTACCGTCTTCATCCTCGTCGCTGGATGAGGACCAGTCAATCTCAACTTCCCTCTCTTCCTCCTCTGATCCTGTTTGTTGTGTTTCAGCTTTGAAGGCCGTCGGGAAATCTGGATAAGGTATGCAGGAAATAGAATACACTGTAGGTAATGAGAAAGCAGGGCTGCCACTGAAAATTTTAATTTTCCCCTATGCCACATACATATTTTCCCCTACGGACACTACTTTTCCCCTACGCCCTAACAGGCCAGTTATTCCCTACGGAGCTATGTTTCCCCCCCCCCCCCCAAAAAAAAAAAAATCCACTTTTTCCCTACTAAGGTACGTAATCTCCTACAAAATAACCTTAGTAAATGCAAGAGATTTATTTTAATTAAGAAAGTTGACATTGTAATCACCTCCAAACTGCGGCATGCGCGCGTAACGGTTTTCATAATTATACGATACAGTGACCAACTTGGACAATGGATTTACCCAAATAATGTCTACAGATGAATATATATGGGAGTTAGTAGAAAATCTTTGAGGATTTAGGAATATTTTTTGAAAATTGTCAAAATTCCCTACAAATCATCAAAAATCTCTACTTTCTCCTACGGAAGGTCATTTTCCCCGCAGGGATTCCCTACTCCCTACGGTTGGCTAAAATTCCCTTCGGTAGGGATTTTCCCACCCTACGAGTGGCAGCCTTGTGAGTAAGGGTGAGTTGGTTCATTCGGATATCTGTGAGCTGAACAAAATAAGAGGTTCATGGATTGAAAGCTTATGATCCGGCTCAACCGATTTGAACAAAGAAGTACATTAGAAATTGGCTCCGTGCTTTTCTGGCCAGACACAACAGGGGGATTATAAACCTAAAACTCCTTTTCCTTAACTACAGCAAAAAAGTGCGATGAAGTAAATACACCCATTAACCAAGTCTTTTTTACAGCAAAATCACTACAAACAAAGGGGTTTTTTTAGCACTACAAAACACCACACTTAGTGTTAGTAGTGATAGTCAATCTGAATTCATATCAGGGAAACAGTTTGATACAGTTCACTACCTTGATGTTCACAGACTGAGAACAATTCAACACAACTCACTTTAGTGAGCATTACTATTATGAGTATTTTTACACAAAACTTGAATGTACACAAAGTGACATCATGCACAAAGTGACATCATGCACAGTTACAAAATTCCTATCCAACTCTCTTTACCCTTCAACATAACATGCATTTCTGGACTTTACCTTACTTTGAATTCATAATTTTGAGAATGAAAAATTTTTGTAACTTCTTTTCTTATATCATGTGGTGGTTGAATGATTTAGAAGTGTTTTTAGTCACAATAATATAGTTGAGTTGTATGTTCCTGGCCTGACACAAATTTGATCGTCAAAATATTACTGAGTAAATGTGTATACTTTTTTTTTTACTGCTGCATTTTTTTCTTTATTAATATGAGATTTAAGCTCTAAAGAAAACCTTCAGATTTCATTATCAAATTATTTTATATTTGTTTAAATCCTTATTTCCCTACTCAGTAAACATGTATCGTGGGTGTACTCGTATTACCGGACACTTTTTAATTTGGATTGGAGAATTCACACAATAAACTTTGATTGATTTTCTTGAAAAATCATATTTATGGCTAATTCATTCAAAATGTCTATATTAACTATTTCAATCAAAGGAAGAAAGTGGCACATTGACTTAAATCTGATCGAAAATCCGGCAGTTGACCTAACCGCCCCTTGCAAAATTTTTACTATTAATTTGCGGGCGCTGGGAAAATCGACCTGTGTTTACCGGAACACCGTGTTATGTCTATTGGCACACAACGCAAAAGTCGGCGAGAATGAAAATACACGGAATACAAATAGGCAAAATGACATTACTCGAAAACAAGGCTTGACCAGGGCCATTCACTTTGGCACGGCATTAGGAAAGATTGGATATTTCAGGAAAAGGGCCATGTATTTTGTCATATGATTTTGTATTTTTTCTAAGTTTTTTTGTGTTCTTTATTACGAATGGTTATTCTATTTCTTGATCCACCCCCACTTCGAGCTCGACGACAGTATCGATAAACGCGTAGTCACCTGCGCGTTCAGAACCGCGCGTCCGACTCTTTACAATATCAATTATGAAAGACCAGTTAATAACCATGCGTGGGCATACGTGTAAATCGCTTAAACACTAGCACTTCATCGGTAGCACTTTCCACAACAGCAATGATATTTGCCCACCTACTAAAATCGACGGTAATTACAGTCCTACATGATCCACCTTGCCTGAAAAGCACAGACAAAAAAAAATTGTTCTTGTCACTAAGCCTAATATGTGGTGTTTGAATTCGTACCCCTATGGCCATGTATCTGTCCTTCATTTCTGAAGTCTTTCTGCTGACTCTCACCGTGGTGGGCAACTCCTTTCGTATGAGATGCCTCGCTGAAACCTGCCCCACATCTCGCCCATTCCCGTGTCCACTTGCTTGGGTCAGACACTCGTAGTTTCTTACTGGCTTGCGTTGTTTTCAACTTTCCACAGGGGCTTTCATCAGAGACAATAGAATCACGCCCGTACTCCTCTGGAAGCTGTCTGGTATCTCGGCATCTCTACATAAAAACAGCAAGTGAATCAGTAAATTACGCTGTGCATAATATACTCGGCAAAAAAAGTTCTTGGACACTTATAATAGTTAAAATATACCCTATAAATTTTTATCAAAAGGTACATTATTGTATATCAATATGACCAGACATTATTCCACTTCCAGTATGACATGAAGTTAACATGTGAGCAGTCATGCATGGCTGATTACATGCATTAAACAATAGCAAGGTCAGTAAAAAAAATTGCAAGAAATTGAGCCTTCAAATGCTAATGATCAGGTCCATCTTGTTGGCATACATTCAACAATTTCAACAGGTGTTTATGATTTGAATGAAATGCTTTGAGATGCATCATGAGATGCATCATTTGGACATGCACTTTCAAGATGAAGCTGCGACGTCCATGTGCTGCACTCATTCAGAGCCAGGGAGGACAAACAAGATATTGAACTGTTTTTGATAAGTCAAGATACTGAAATTTGACCTTTTTTTTTATTGACTAATTTCTATTAAAAATTCCAGTGGAATAGTGATGTATTCAAGATGGACAATTTTCTTTCTTTTCAAAGTGACATTTAACTTAATTTTGTCATTCAATGGATCTTATGTTTTTGATAAGTCAAGATACTGAAATTTGACCTTTTTTTTCTATTGACTAATTTCTATTAAAAATTCCAGTGGAATAGTGATGTATTCAAGATGGACAATTTTCTTTTCTTTTCAAAGTGACATTTAACTTTAATTTTTGTCATTCATTGGATCTTATGCCACATTAACTTTCACAACTGAAAGACTGACTGCTCCACTTTTTTACTGACCTTGCTATTGTTTAATGCATGTAATCAGTCATGCATGACTGCTCACATGTTAACTTCATATCATACTGGAAGTGGAATATTGTCTGGTCATATTGATATACAATAATGTACCTTTTAATAAAAATTTAAATGGTATATTTTAACTTTTATAAGCGTCCAAGAACTTTTTTTGCCGAGTGTATATGTCCCTGCCGAAAGCTTAGATCTGTGGAATGGCGTGAATGTTTGTAATATGTGACAGATTTTTCCAGATGAATACAAGAATTCATTAGATTCGTATTTTGTGATTATAATGCAGCGACATAACAAACAGCTGGAAGGGTACACCTCTGCAATGGTGCTAATACCTGTGAAATAGAGAAGTTAGCATTTTGCATTAATTTTGAATAAATTTGCATAAATGGTCATAATTAATGAATTTCAGAATTCTGTTTAGAAGTTTGGAAGCCCCCACTGAGCCCTATCAGATAAAACAAACACAATAAAAATCTGCTCTGAAATGTAGAAGTAGCATTTTAAGTGTTTTTAAAGAAATTTGCACAAATTTGCATAATGAAGGAATTTTAGAATTCTGTGTAGAAGTTTGGAAACTCCCACCAAGCCCTATCAAATAAATCACACATAATCAAAATCTGCTGTGAAATGTAGGAGAAGAAGCATTTAAAGGCAAGGTTTACCCTGACATTAAGTTGGTTTTAATAAAAGCAGAACAGTGACAGAAACATATTAATGAAAGTTTGGCGAAAATCCACCAAAGAATAACAGAGTTATGGAGTTTTAAAGTTTGAAATTTGTGACGTCACATGCGAGCAGCTCTCCATATGTTATGTGATATAAATTCCATAAAAGTGTCGTTTTCTCAGAAATTTGAAAATGATTTTCAATTGTGCATTCAATGTTTTATCAGAAATATTATTTCACACATGCTTCCAAGAAAAAAACACATTCAATTATCATAAACCATTAAAAAATGACAATTTATGAAATTTTTATTACATGACATATTGGGAGCTGCTCGCATGTGACGTCACAAATTTAAAACTTTGAAATCTCATAACTCTGTTATTCTTTGGCGGATTTTCGCCAAACTTTCATTAATTTGTTTCTCTCATTGTTCTGCTTTTATTAAAATCAACTGGATGTCAGGGTGAACCTTGCCTTTAAGTGTTTTTGAAGAAATGTGCATAAATTTGCATAATTTATGATTTAATGATTTATGCAGTTCTGTATAGAAGTTAGGAAACCCTCACCATCTTCATCAGTCAGAGCAATTATAATCAAAATCAGCCGAAAAATGACAGAGAAGCAAATTTTAACATTTCAAGCACACATAGACACACTCACACACACACACACACACACACACACACACACACATACACACACACACACACACACACACACACACACACACACACACACACACACACACATACGTGTAATCACCTTCGACCAAGGACGTACAATTTTTAATGTGAGTGTGTGTGAGTGTGTGTTTGTAATGGTAATACCGAGGACACACACGGCAATTTTTACCTATCAAATGAGGACGAAACTTCTGATAACTGCGGACGAAAACATTACAGTACACAACCTCCAAATGGGGACGTTCTCTATATACCCCCAGACCTTGCTTACTGGTTGTGATGCCGCATAAGCACCCCAATTACAAGAAGATCTAAAAACGTGGACCATCCCCCCTTGGAAGGTATGTCCACGGTTGTACAGTAAAATTAATCCAAAACGTCCACGGGTGGAGGCGATTACAAACTCACACACACACATACATGTATGAAGCCTGTTTCATAGTCCCCTCGCGAACTTTGTTCAGCACGACAATAAAATTGTATGTCTCAGATTTTCAAGTTGCAATTTAACCTGATGGAGATGATTTGATTTCAATACATTACATGCATTTTCAATAGATCCCAGCCTGAGATATCTCGTTCTTAGTCTTCAACAGGTTAAATAATGTTAATTTTTAATAAAACATATGGCCATTTTCAAACAAAAGTGGACATGAGGGTGAAAATTAAAACTTGCAAGAAATCAATAGACTTCAATATTTTTTGAAACTAAATATCTTAGATGACAGTTTTCCATGAAAATTACAAAAAAATAATTTATTATATGTTGTAACACAGTGAATTTAGTACAAGGGTAATTGAAGTTAATGTGGGTATTTTTGCATTTTGTCGTGTCACTCACGGCATGTAAGGGGGGACCATTTGCCACAGAGAGGGAATGATTGATTGTGACTACACATGTTAGATAGGTAATCTATTTACACACACGTTCTAGGACTCGTGGTACTCTTGGAGAACTACTTTGGTACGAATCCAACCATAACCGATAATGGTCAGACACCCATGTCCAAAATTTGTCGTGTCACTTACGCACCGTTTTTTAATCATAATTACTTGACCAATTGTAGAATTCAAATCAAACTGGTAATGACACATACCAGTCATACATTATACCTAATATGCTAGCCATCATCCATTCATAACCTCCAAGTGGGAAGATATGAGCCCTTTAAAGGCAAGGTTCACCCTGACGTCAAGTTGCTTTTAATAAAAGCAGAATAATGACAGAATCATATTAGTGAAAGTTTGGCGAAAATCCACCAAAGAATAAGAGAGTTATGAAGGTTCAAAATTTTAAGTTTGTGACGTCACATGCAAGCACCTCCCTATATGTCATGTATTATAAATTCCATAAATTGCCATTTTTGTAATGGTTCATGATAATTGAATGGGGGTTTTTTTCACAGAAGGCTATAAAATAATGTTTCTGATAATATATTGAATGCTCAGGTAAAATAATTTTCAAATTTCTTGGAAAACAGCACTTTTATGGAATTTATATTACATGACATATAGCGAGCTCCTCGCATGTGACGTCACAAATTTAAAACTTTGAACCTTCATAACTCTCTTATTCTTTGGTGGATTTTTGCCAAACTTTCACTAATATGTTTTTCTCATTATTCTGCTTTTATTAAAACCAACTTGATGTCAGGGTAACCCTTGCCTTTAAGACTCTCAAATTGTTGTGTCACTCACATTTGAAAATGACCATAAGTCAAAGTGAAGCGATGTGATATGTAGGAGATATTATTAGGTGTTTTGATAATGAATGACATTCATTTTCATCATTTCACACCGACTTTTGAAATCCCTGTTGCACATCAGTGCAAAATTTAAGTAAAAGGTTTTTACACAAATGCATTTCATTGACCATCACAAAGCATTGACATTGGTTATATTTAAGTGAACATGAATCGAGATTGACCCTCCTTTTTTCACAGACCCATCCATAGTCCTGATGTGACCCAAACAATAATATTTCTGAACTTATGACAAACACAAGTTTGTTGAGTGGATCAAGTTAATTGGACAAAATCTTGATCAAAACACGGGTGGTCACCACTGATATCTGTACACAATCTTCATGCTAGCGGTGTATATATGGCACGAGGATGTGAACAAAGTTGGCGATCAACAACATTTAGGGTTGCAAAGTGTTGGAAACTTTCCATGGAAAGTTTCAGGAATTTCAATGTGCTGGGAATTTTCAAAATTTTGGGAAGTTTCCTTTCTATCAAAATGAATGGAAAATTAATTTTGGAAAATTGAATCAGTACTCTGTTGAATAGTACTTCTTCACATGGATACAATAGTTTTTTACCTCTATTTAAGCTTGCCTGGGGTTTTCATGAGGATAAATCAACCCAAATGAGAAAAAACACACATAACACATGGATGGATAAGAATTACACTGTAGTCTGAATGATGTAATATCTGATCCTACATTGTAATGTAAAATGTGTGCAGTGCATGTATGTGAAGTGGAAAATTTCAGTGTAATATCTATTTCAGCGAGTGGACTTGTCCATCATATTGCTACTTAATTCACAAAGGTTTAGAAAGAGTTGGATTACTACATGTACTTGCATTAGGTTGGCGTATATTAGCAGTTTGGCTGGTTGAGTTGAAATTATGTACATATTGCAAACAAAGCCAAGTTACGATTGAGTAAGGTATACGTTTTCCTGATTTAACTAACTAAACAAACATAAATCAATGTTTGACTTTACATTGTATCATCTCTTTTCTTCTTTGTGTTTAACTTAGTGTAAATGTTTTGATGTGACATTTTTGATATTAGATGAATGATCATTTCAAATTTTAAACTCAATGCTATATGTATGAAAATATGTAAAGTTTCTGAAAGTTGCCAAAAATCCCCAATATTTCCGGAAAATTTCCGAAAATTCCCATGGAAATTTTCCGCACTTAAAATTCCAAGGAATTTTCCAACCCTAACAACATTGCGTGGCTGATGCAGCATGCAGGATACCACGGAATGTTGTCGGGGATGCCACTCAAAATGTTGATTTCCCCCTACGCCGCATGCGTATTTTCCCCTACGCACACCACTTTTCCTCTACGCCTGATTAACCCAATTTTCCCCTACGAACGTATGTTTTCCCCTACAAAATAACCTTAGAAAATGTAAAATATTGATCACAATTTCTTTGCCAGAGAAGGACAAAATGGGCGAATATAATCGGAAATCCTTTGAAAATGTAAGAATATTTCTGAAAATTGTCAAAACCCCCTACATCCCCTACAAATCATCAAAAACCCCTACCTTTCCCCTACGGAAGGTCATTTTCCCCATAGGTATCCCCTACAACCTACGCAGGGCAAAAATCACCTACAGTAGGGATTTTCCCCTACGAGTGGCAGCCTTGAATGTTGTTCGTCATTGCAGCAATCCTTGCTTGCACTAACTTCGTTCACAGCGGCGTGTGCGCACCCATACACCATTAGCATGAAGATCATTAGTAGGGGCACTGGTCTGTAAACACAGATTGGCTTTGCTAACCAGGATCATCGTTGGTTACAAACAAAAAAATGGCAAAGTTCATGGAAAGTTCAGTCCACTGGAATTGCCGATGCATTTTAAGTGCACTACCTCCATCGAGTTTCACAAGACACAACACTCAACAGGACCATGGGAAGATCAATGGACAAGTCCTTACAGAAGTTGGTGGTCCATATAGGACCACACACTTCAGTAGGTGTGGGTGAATTAACCAGGGGTATATGATGACAGAGAATCTATTTTTAGCAATCTCACCAAGCCCTAAAACTGCTGTCCAAGTCCCGCAGGGCAAGGTGAAAAAAATAAATCCTTGTTTTAATACAGACCAGCGTCCCTACTGATCATCATCATGTGTATGGAAATCAGCTCAGCGACGACCACCCATGTTTTGACCAATATTTTTTTCAACAATTAATATGTGTTATTTTCCTCAAATGAATGAAAATCAGACACTTGGTTGTAGGGTTGCAAAGGGTTGGAAACTTTCCGGGAATTTTGGAAAATTTCCATGGAAAGTTTCGGGAATTTTCAATGGGCTGGGAATTTTGGGAATCTTGGGAATTTTCATTTTTATTAAATTTAATAGTAAATTATATTATTTTTGGAAAATTTCATCAGCAATCTTTTGATAGCACTTCTTCACATGAATAACACATTTTTGGCCTCTCTTTTGGCTTGTTTGAGCCTTTCCTGAGAAATTCAACCAAAATGAACATATCACTACACACATTGCAAATGTGTGGATGAGATGTGCACTGTAATCTGAATGATGTTACATGTGTGACCTCACATTGTAAATGTAACGTAAAATGTGTGCAGTGCATGTGCACAAAGTGAAAAATTACACTGAAATATCTCTTTCAAAGAGTAGACTTGTCGATCTTTTTCTTAAGTCATAAATTTGAGTATACATAAGAGTTGGAATACAACATCCCATTGAGCTCGTGCGTATCAGGAGTTTGGCTGGTTGAGATGATATCTCGCACATATTGCAATTGCAAACAATGCCAAGTTACTGGTAAAGAAATGTTTCATGATTGAACTAAATAAACAAAAATCACTGTTTGACTTCACATTGTTACATTCTTATTTGTGACTTTGTGTTGAAGTAAATGTTTTGATATCACAACATTTCTGATATTAGATGAATGATCATTTTAATTTTGAAATTCAAATGCTAAATGTATGAAAATATGCAAAGTTGCCAAAAGTTGCCAAAAATTCCCAATATTTCCGGAAAATTTCCGAAAATTCCCATGGAAATTTTCTGCTCTGAAAATTCCCGGGAATTTTGCAACCCTACTTGGTTGGTAGAATACGTGAAAATTTGAATGGGATTTATTTGGAGATTATTCACGTTAGGGTCTATTTTAAATACAAGCACGCGGCGGTGATGCAACTGTACCCATTTGTTCTCGTGGGTTGCGACCCCGGTCCGAGGTGCGACTGTGGGCAGTGCTTCTTATTACAATGATATAATTATATAAACTTTCCACCCACAGACACTTCTGTATCTATTTAGTTGCAGAGCATTGCTAAAAACTTAGAAAAAAAGGTAGAATCACCCAAATCCGAGATATTCTTGAGACTTCCTTTGTCACGGAATTGCACGGCGAAGTTGTTTGCGTGTTAAACTATGGGAGTCGCTCGCAGTGTAATCGCAAACATGACCCCCGGGAAGGGAATCGGAGTTCAAGACAAGTCAAAAGACGCGATCCCATTTCGATCCTATCGAGCAACTGCCGAGCGCACATCCGTTCATGGCGTGCAGTTCGCGCGCTCGCAATTGCTCGATCGGATCGGAATGGGATCGCGTCTTTTGACTTGAACTTTCCGATTACCTTCCGGGGGTCATGTTTGGGATTACCAGAGAATCACTGCGAGCGACTCCCATAGATTAACACACAGACAAGTCTTTACCGTGAACGTGAAGCCCCGTGAAGAAGGAAATCTCAAGAAAATCCCGGATTTGGGTGAGTTCTACCATTTTTTTCTAAATTTCAATTGAACCATGAACTAATACAGAATTCATATATTCTAACCGTAGTAATTTTATGGTCTAACGTAATCGCAAACATGACCCCCGGAGGGAATCGGAAAGTTCAAGTCAAAAGACGCGATTCCATTTCGATCCTATCGAGCAACTGCGAGCGCACATCCGTTCATGGCATGCAGTATTCATTCAAACCATTAAAATGTAATACGATTCAGGATAGACCAATTTAAATAATTTGTGATTTGTCCAATAATTCACGGAATTGCCCAAATGCATTTCATTGACCATCACACAGCATTGACATTGGTTGCATTTAAGTGAACATGAATCGAGATTGACCCTCCTTTTTTCACAGACCCATCCATAGTCCTGATGTGACCCAAACAATAATATTTCTGAACTTATGACAAACACAAGTTTGTTGAGTGGATCAAGTTAACCCGTTGCTTATGGGAACCGGATGGGGCCTGTATAAAGTCTATGGGGATTTACGGAATCTTGTAGTCAACAAGTTAATTGGACAAAATCTTGATCAAAACACGGGTGGTCACCACTGATATCCATACACAATCTTCATGCTAGAGGTGTATATACAGCATGCGGATGTGAACAAAGTTGGCGATCAACAACATTTAGGGTTGCAAAGGGTTGGAAACTTTCCATGGAAAGTTTCAGGAATTTCAATGTGCTGGGAATTTTCAAAATTTTGGGAAGTTTCATTTCTATCAAAATGAATGGAAAATTATTTCAATTTTGAAAAATTTAATCAGTATTCTGTTGAATAGTACTTCTTCACATAGATACAATAGTTTTTTACCTCTCTTTTAGCTTGCCTGGGGTTAGTCTGGCTTTCAGATGCAAGAACTTATCCTATTACCTACAGAATTAGGCTTACTATTAGTTGACTGTCTTGAACTAAGACTAGTTTTCGGAGGTCACATTTCTCACATATAGTGCGGGTGCGAAGCCGCACTGCTACTCGGAGGGAGAAAAAGTTGCATGGTCTGGAACCGAGACTAGCCGGGGGTTTTCATGAGGATAATTCAGCCCAAATGAGAGAAAACACACACAACACCTGGATGGATAAGAATTACACTGTAGTCTGAATGATGTAATATCTGATCCCACATTGTAATGTAAAATGTGTGCAGTGTATGTATGTGAAGTGGAAAATTTCAGTGTAATGTCTATTTCAGTGAGTGGACTTGTCCATCATATTGCTACTTAATTCACAAAGGTTTAGAAAGAGTTGGATTATACTACATGTACTTGCATTAGGTTGGCGCATATTAGCAGTTTGTCTGGTTGAGTTGAAAGTATGTAGGCCTACATATTGCAAACAAAGCCAAGTTACGATTGAGTAAGGTATACGTTTTCCTGATTTAATTAACTAAACAAACATAAATCAATGTTTGACTTTACATTGTATCATCTCTTTTCTTCTTTGTGCTTAACTTAGTGTAAATGTTTTGAAGTGACATTTTTGATATTAGATGAATTTCTTCGCCAGAGAAGGACAAAATGGGCGAATATAATCGGAAATCCTTTGAAAATTTAAGAATATTCTGAAAATTGTCAAAACCCCCTACATCCCCTACAAATCATCAAAAACCCCTACGTTTCTCCTACGGAAGGTCATTTTCCCCATAGGTATCCCCTACAACCTACGCAGGGCAAAAATCCCCTACGGTAGGGATTTTCCCCTACGAGTGGCAGCCTTGAATGTTGTTCGTCATTGCAGCAATCCTTGCTTGCACTACCTTCGTTCACAGCGGCGTGTGCGCACCCATACACCATTAGCATGAAGATCATTAGTAGGGGCACTGGTCTGTAAACACAGATCGGCTTTGCTAACCAGGATCATCGTTGGTACAAAAAAATGGCAAAGTTCATGGAAAGTCCAGTCCACTGGAATTGCCGATACATTTTAAGTGTGCTACCTCCATCTAGTTTCACAAGACACAACACTCAACAGGACCATGGGAAGATCGATGGACTAGTCCTTACAGAAGATGGTGGTCCATACAGGACCACACACTTCAGTAGGTGTGGGTGAATTAACCAGGGGTATATGATGACAGAGAATCTATTTTTAGCAATCTCACCACGCCCTAAAACTGCTGTCCAAGTCCCGCAGGGCAAGGTGAAAAAAATACATCCTTGTGTTAAGTTGTTTTAATACAGACCAGCGTCCCTACTGATCATTATCATGTGTATGGAAATCAGCTCAGCGATGACCACCCATGTTTTGACCAATATTTTTGTCAACAATCAATATATGTTATTTTCCTCAAATGAATGAAAATCAGACACTTGGTTGGTAGAATACGTGAAAATTTGAATGGGATTTATTTGGAGATTATTCACGTTAGGGTCTATTTTAAATACAAGCACACGGCGGTGATGCAACTGTACCCATTTGTTCTCGTGGGTTGCGATCCCGGTCCGAGGTGCGACTGTGGGCAGCACTTCTTGTTACAACGATATAATTATATAAACTTTCCACCCACAGACACTTCCGTATCTATTTAGTTGCAGAGCATTGCTAAAACTTAGAAAAAAAAGGTAGAACTCACCCAAATCCGAGATATTCTTGAGACTTCCTTTGTCACGGAATTGCACGGTGAAGTTGTTTGCGTGTTAAACTATGGGAGTCGCTCGCAGTGTAATCGCAAACATGACCCCCGGAAGGGAATCGGAAAGTTCAAGTCAAAAGACGCGATTCCATTTCGATCCTATCGAGCAACTGCGAGCGCACATCCGTTCATGGCATGCAGTTCGCGCGCTCGCAATTGCTCGATCGGATCGGAATGGGATCGCGTCTTTTGACTTGAACTTTCCGATTACCTTCCGGGGGTCATGTTTGGGATTACCAGAGAATCACTGCGAGCGACTCCCATAGATTAACACACAGACTAGACTTTACCGTGAACGTGAAGCCCCGTGAAGAAGGAAATCTCGAGAAAATCCCGGATTTGGGTGATTTATACCATTTTTTTCTAAATTTCAATTGAACCATGAACTAATACAGAATTCATATATTCTAACTGTAGTAATTTTATGGTCTAACATTATTTTGGGGTGAAGCGCCGCACAGAATCGCACCTTGGATCGGGGTGGCAACCCACGAGAACAAATGGGTACAGTTGTATCGCCGCCGCGGCACGCGGCGGCATAGACCGAAGGCTTCAACCTCTGTATCGCGTCCGTGATCGTTTTTCAGTACTTCTCAGACGATCTTGACAGGTATTTTACATGTATCTATGGATTATGCGCTGATACAGAGGCCGAATGTTGTGTTGTTTCTTACACACTGGTCTTTCTACCTCAAACTCAACGAAAAGTGTCAACTCCCGAACGAACGGAAAATATCCGATTTTACACCATTCCTAACACTTACGAGAGTGAAAAATCACTCCTACTACCCACCTCGGTCATGCCAATCCTGATTCCATCCTTATTTCATCGTCAAAATAGTTAAAACCGCGAAAAAAATCGCTGAGAAAGTGTTGAGTCTCGTACGCGATTTGATGATTTGTTGATTTGATGCCAAAGCTACGTACTAGCTACGTATATAGCTATGTATTACTATTAGCTTAGGCATCAGCGAACAAATCGCGTACGAGACTCAAGGAACACTTTCTCGGCGATTTTTTTGCGGTTTTAACTATTTTGACGACGAAATAAGGATGGAATCAGGATTGGCATGACCGAGGTGGGTAGTAGGATAGCCTCAAGCAACGCTGACGCTTCGCGTCAGCGTCTCAACTATACCCATTTGTTCTCGTGGGTTGCCACCCCGATCCGAGGTGCGATTCTGTGCGGCGCTTTGCCCCAAAATAACGTTAGACCATAAAATTACTACGGTTATAATATATGAATTCTGTATTAGTTCATGGTTCAATTGAAATTTAGAAAAAAATGGTATAACTCACCCAAATCCGGGATTTTCTTGAGGCTTGCTTCTTCACGGCAATGCACGGCGAAGCGTGTTAAACTATGGAGTCGCTCGCAGTGATTCTCGCGATACGCGAGTTATCGCGAGTTATTGCGAAGCGCCGCACAGAATCGCACCTCAGATCAGGGTCACGCTTAAGCCTTAGCGGTGCAAATCACTGTCGCCTCGTAGAATGCACAGCTCTCTGCACTGTCAAACCACCGTTTGAAATTTGTACGCGAATTTACACATTTTCAACTTACCTCATCATTGATAAAGCGTAATACTTACCTATTTTATGTTTATGCTCCGATTTCCTCCGTTGAGAATAAAAAAATAATAGAAATGCAAAAATTAGTGGAAATCTTGTCAGTGCCCAGCTGGTTGACTAACTAAAATGATTTTTCAGGTGACGAACGCTCTAAGCACTTCCGGGTAAAGGCCAGTGAAAACAGGTTAGACTTGTTAACAGGCATTTTAACGTAGATGGCGCAATTCAAATCTCTTGTGCCGACAGGGCCCTTGTGTGGAGGCAGAGATTTATGCAGCGCGCGACCTGAAATGAGTCTAATATTCGACTTCCGAGAATAACAGAACAGACGAAGAAATTTCATGAAGAGAAGGCTGATCCGAATTTTGCATTCAATTTGCAGGGCTACAGGTAAAAATTACAAACAACCTTTAGTTAGAATAATTAACTTAAGGTTATTTCATGATTGTATTGCTGTTTAAACCAAGAAAATGCTTCATAGGCATGAATTTTCTTTGTAAATGTCATAATTTATTGTTCATAAGATATAACAAAAATATATGACGCAACAGAAACGTCTAGTTTACTGTCTGCTAATTTGCAGAACAATACAAGACTTACAAATAGACATATAAAACAACAATGACAACAACCATAATTATACTAGACGTACGAGACGGTTTACATAGACTTAACAGAAATGACACAGGCATACAACATTAAACAAAAGATGCGTAAATACTAATACGCTGCAAATTCCTATTCATTTTCAATATAGGCTTATAGAAATTAATACTAAAATTACTGATTACCGTATGAGATAGAAGCACTCAGTTACCTTTATATTCAATATTTACATTAATTTCGTCATCATTATTTCCGATACCGTTATTGATCATCCCCATGATTGTATCAAAAGCCAATAGTAAATGTATGTACTAAATTATTCTATAAAAATACCGATATAGGCAGTTTCTCGATGTAACTAGATTTGATTTAACAAGAAACTAAATAGGTAATTGACTGTAAATTCGAAGACATATACAAGACTTACAAATAGACAAACAAAACAACAATGAGACGGTTTACATGGACTTCACAGAAATGACACAGGCATACAACATTAAACGAGAAAAGAATACATTCAAAATTTCACATGTACGATGGCGCGGTGAGACGATGAGGCCAGCGTGCAAGATCGTGCCGGACGTCCCGGCTACGGCCCCCGAGCTATGGGGCTATACAGCATCTTTTGCACTGTATACCCCATAGTTCTACGGGTGATCGGGGTGGCAACCCACGAGAACAAATGGGTACAGTTGCATCGCCACCGCGGCACACGGCGGCGTAGCCTCGACAGACTCACACGCATGCTGCGTGTGAGTCTTGTGGGAAACTAATAGCCATATTCTACATGTCACAAACGCCGACTTCTACCCCGTTTCACCCAACTTTTCTGCCCATTCTGACTTTAAAACAGGTCAATTTGTGAATGTACATCTACCTCTTAATATAGTCAAAGAAATCGAAATCCAAAACTTACCTTAATACTTCCCCACATCTCCAAACCGCGACATTTTGTCTGCGTTTCGTCTCTGCCCAGTCTCTCGCCTACCGAAGGCTGCTATACACAGCTCGTCCGCCACGCCGCATGACGAGAGGTAGAGACGTCCGATCCTACATCCTGTCGCCGACCGGACCGGCGCGGCGGTGCGGTGACTAGCGGCCTAGCTAACGCAGTGGTAGTCTATAGGTTCTAGCCGTTTCTACTTCGGTATAATTTCTCCGAGTTGCAGCCAATACTCGAATACTAGCATCGCGCCAAGCCGAGTGAGAACGATTACCCTAGTGATTGCGCAGCCCGAGAAGAACGGGCGGCGCAATCA
>JZLH01S0150911.1:44428-64328 GCA_001188425.1 Eucidaris tribuloides
AGGAGAGATAATTCTGTTTAGAAAGTTTGAAAACCCCCCCACTTGAGCCCTATCAGATAAAACAAACTACAATAAAAATCTGCTCTGAAAATGTAAGAAGTAGCATTTTAAGTGTTTTAAAAGAAATTTGCACAAATTTGCATAAATGAAGGAATTTTTAGAAGTTCTGGACGCCGTGTAGACAGTTTGAACTCCCCCCACGGCAAGCCTATCAAATAAATCAGCAACATAATCAACAATCTTGCTGTGAAAATGGTAGGCAGAGAGAAAAACATTTGAAAGGGCAAGGTTTACCACTGAGCATTAAAGTGGTTTTAATAAAAGAGCAGAACAGTGACAGAAACATATTAATGAAAGTTGGCGAAAATCCCACCAAAGAATAAACAGAGTTATGGATTTTAAGTTTGGAAAATTTGTGGAGCGCTCAACATGCGGAGCAGCTCTCGCATATGTTATGTGATATAGATTCGCATAAAAGTGTCGGTTTTCTCAGTAAAATTTGAAATGATTTCAAGTTGTGCATTCAAATAGTTTTAAGTGCCAGAAATCATTATTTTCAGCAACATGCTTCCAAGAAAAACACATTCAATATGCATCAAACCTCATTAAAAGATGACAATTTATGGAAATTTTATTACATGACATATTGGGAGCTGCTGCGCTATGTGACGTCTACACAATTTAAAACTTTGAAATGCATCCATAACATCTGTTAATTCTTTGGGCGGATTTTTCGCCAAAACTTTCATTAATTTGTTTCTCTCATTGTTTTGCTTGTATTAAAAATCACTGGGAGTGTCAGGGTGAACCTTGCCTTTTAAGTGTTTTTTGGAAAGAAATGTGCAATAAATTTGCCATAATTTATGAGTTTAATGATGTTTATGGCAGTTCTGTATAGAAGTTAGGAAACCCTCACCATCTTCATCAGTCAGAGCAATTATAATCAAAATGCAGCGTCGAAAACTGACAGAGAAGCAGAATTTTAACGACGAGCTGATATTTTCAAGCACACGATAGACACAACTCACAGCGTAATACCACAACGACACACGACACACACACCACACACAATAGCCGAGCATATCAACACACACATCCACACACACACTACACACACGACCGCGCACACACACAACACACAACGCACACATTGGATCGTGTAATCAACCTTCGACCAAGGACCGTACAATTTTTAATGTGAGTTGTGTGGTGAGTGCTGTGTTTGTAATGGGTAATGACGCGGAGGACACACACGCCAATTTTTACCTATCAAAATGGAGGACGAACGTTCTGATATCTGCAGGGAGCGGAAAACAATTACAGGTACACAAGCCTCCAAATGGGGACGTCTCTATATACCCCCAGAGCCTTGCTTACTGGTTGTGATGGCGCATAGCACCCAATTACAAGAAGACTAAAACGTGGACCATCCCCCCTTGAAGGTATGTCCAACGGTTTGTACACGTAAAAATCTAATCCAAAACGCTCCACGGGTGGAGGCGACTTTACAAACTCAACAGTCCCGACAACATACATGTATGAAGCGCTGTTTCATGAGTCCCCTCGGGCGGAGAGCTTTGTTCAGCAAGCGACAATAAAAGTTGTATGTTCTCAGATTTTCAAGTTGCAATTTTAACCGTGATGGGAAGATGATTTGATTTCAATACATTACATGCATTTTCAAAATTAGACCCAGCCTGAGATATCTCGTTCTTAGTCTTCAAACAGGTTAAATAATGTTAATTTTTAAATAAAACTATGGCCATTTTCAACAAAAGTGACATGAGGGTGAAAATTAAAACTTGCAAGAAAATCATAGACTTCATATTTTTTGTGAAACTAAAATAATCTTAGAATGACAGCTTTTCCGATGAAAAATTACAAAAAAATAAATTTATCTATATGTTGTAACAACATGTGAAATTTAGTACAAGGGTAATTGAAGTTAATGTGGGTAGTTTTGTTGCAATTTTGTCGTGGTCACTCACGGCATGTAAGGCGGGGACCATGTTGCCGACAGGAGAGGGGAATGATTGATTGTGACTTACACATGTTAGATAGAGTATAATCTATTATTACAAAGGTCAGCACGTTCTAGGACTCGTGTACTCTTGGAAGAACATACTTTGGTAGCGGAAATTCCAACCATAACCGAGTATGGTCAGACAGCCCATAGTCCCAAAATTTGTCGGTGTCACTTACGCAGGCCGTTTTTTAAGTCATAATTACTGGTGACCGATTGTAGAATTCAAAATCCAAACTGGTAATGACACATACCAGTCATACATTATACCCTAATATGTGCTAGCCATGATCCATTCATAACCTCCAAGTGGGAAGTATATTGAGGGCCCTTTAAAGGCAAGTTCACCCTGACGTCAAAGTTGCTTTTAATAAAAAGCAGAATAATGACAGAATCATATTAGTGGAAAGTTTGGGCGAAAATGGCCACCAAGAATAAGAAGAGTTAATGGAAGGTTCAAAATTTTTAAGTTGTGAACGTCACAAGCATGCAAGCACCACTCCCTATATGTCATGTAATTATAAATTTCATAAATTGGCCATTTTTGTAATGGTTTCATCGATAAATTGAATGGGGTTTTTTCACAGAAGGCTATAAAATAATGTTTCTGATAATATAATATTGAGAAGCGTGGCGTCAGGTAAAATAAGTTTCAAATTTCTTGCGAAAAGCACAGCTTTTATGGAATTTATTATTACATGAACATATAGCGAGGGCTAATCCTCGCATGTGACGTCACAAATTTAAAACTTATGGAACACTCATAACTGCTTGCTTATTCTTTGGTGGATTTTTGCCAAAACTTTCACTAATATGTTTTTCTCATTATTCTGGCTTTTTATTAACATTAGAAACCAATTGATGTCAGGGTAACCCTTGCCTTTAAGACCGTCAATTGTTGTTGTCACCTTCTCACGATTTGAAAATGACCATAAGTCTAAAGTGAAGCGATGTGATATGTAGGGAGGATATTATTAAGGTGTTTTGAATAATGAATGACATTCATTTCATATTTCACAGACCGAAGCTATTTGAAATCCTGCTGTTGCACATGCAGTGCAAAATTTAAGTAAAATGAGAGTTTTTTACACACAAATGCATTTCATTGACCATGCGGCACGCAAGGCATTGACATTGGTTGATATTTAAACGTGAACATTGAAATCGAAGATTGACCCTCCCCTTTTTTCAAGCAGACCCAATCCATAGTCCTGATGTGACGCCAAACAATAATATTTCTGAAACCTTATGACAAACACAAGTTTTGTTGAGGTGGATCAGTTAAATTGCGACAAAAATCTTGAATCAAAAACACGGGTGTCACCACTGTCATCTGTACACAATCTTCATGCTGAGCGGTGTATATATGGCACGAGGAATGTGAAACAAGTTGGCGATGCACAACATTTAGGGTTGCAAAGTTTTGGAAACTTTCCATGGAAAGTTTCAAGGAATTTCAGATGTGCTGGGAATTTTTTCAAATTTTGGGAAGTTTTCCTTTCTTATCAAAAATGAATGGAAAATTAAATGTTTTGAAAAGGTTGAATTCATACTTGCTCTGTTGAATAGTACTTCTTCACATGGATACAATAGGCGGCCGGTTTTTTACCTCTATTTAAAAAGCTGTGCCTGGGGTTTTGCATGAGGATAAATCAACCAAATGAGAAAGAAAACACACATAAACAACATGGATGGATAAGAATTACACTGTAGTCTGAATGATGTCAACTATCTGATCCTAAGCATGTAATGTAAAATGTGTGCAGTGCATGTATGTGTAGTGGAAGAAATTTCAGGTGTAAATATCTATTTCAACAAGGCGAAGTGACTTGTCCATCATATATGCTTACTTAATTCACAGAAAGGTTTAGAAAGAAGTTGGATTACTACATGTTACTCTGCATTAGTTGGCCGTATATTAGCAAGTTTGGCTGGCTGAGTTGTCAACATTATGTACGATATTGGCAAAACAAGCGCAAGTTACAGATTGAGTAAGGTATACGTTTCCTGATTTAACTAACTAAACAAACATAAAGCAATGTTTGACTTACATTGTATCATCTCTTTTCTTCTTTGTGTTGAGGGCTTAGAGTGTAAATGTTTGATGTGACATTTTTGATATTAGATGACATGATCATTTCAAATTTTTAAACTCAATGCTCAATATGTATGAAAATAATGTAAAGTTTCTGAAAGTTGCCAAAAAATCCCCAGATATTTCCGGAAAATTTCCAGAAATTACCCGATGGAAATTTTTCGCGGCACTTAAAATTCCAAGGAATTTTCCAACCCTAACAACATTGCGTGGCTGATGCAGCAATTTGCAGGATAGCCAACGGAATGTTGTCGGGATGCCACTCAAGAATGTTGATTTCCAGCCCTACGCCCGCATGCGTATTTTCCCCTACGCACACCACTTTTCGCTCCTACGCCCTGAATGTAACCCAATTTTCCCCAACGAACGTATGTTTTCCCGGCTACAAAATAACCTAGAAAAATGTAAAATATTGATCACATTTCTTTGCACAGATGAAGGACAAAAATGGGGCGAATATAATCGAAATCCTTTGAGAAATGTAAGAATATTTTCTGAAAATTGCAAAACCAGCCCCCTACATCCCCTACAAATGCCATCAAAACCCCTACCTTTTTCGCCTAACGGCAAGGTTCATTTCCCTCATAGGTATCCCCTACAACCTACGGCAGAGGGCAAAAATCAACCTACAGAAGGGAATTTTTCCCACCTAACGAGTGGCAAGCCTTGAACTGTTGTTCGTCAAATTTGCACGAGCAATCCTTGCTTGCACTAACTTCGTTCACCAGCGTGCAGTGTGCGCACCCATGACACCATTAGCAATGAAAGGATTCATTAGTAGGGGGCAATGGTCTGTAAACACAGATTGGCTTTGGCTAACCAGATCAATCGTTGGTCTACAAACAGAAAAAATGGCAAAGTTCATGAAAAGTTCAGTCCAACTGGAAATTGCCGATCGGCATTTTATAGTTGCACCTACCTCCATCGAGTTTCCACAGACACAACACTGCAACAGGACACATGGAAGATGATTCAAATGGCACAAAGTCCTTTACAGAAGTTGGTGGTTCAATATAGGACGCACACACTTGAGTAAGGTGGGGTGATATTAACCAGGGGTATAATGATGACACCGAGAATCTAATTTTTTTAAGCAAATCTCACCAAAGCCCGCCTAAAACTTGCTGTCCGGCAAAGTCCCGCAGGGCAAGGTGAAGAAAAATAAATCCTTGTTTTAATGACAGAGCCAGCGTCCCTACTGTTCATCAATCGAGATGTGTATGGGGAAATTTCCCAGCTCCCCAAAGGACGAACTCACCCATGTTTTGACCAATATTTTTTTTCAAACGAAAATTAATATGTTTATTTTGCGCTCAAATGAATGAAAATCAGGACACTTGGTTGTAAGGGTTGCAAAAGGGTTGGAAACTTTCCGGAATTTTGGAATAAATTATCCATGGAAAGTTTGGGAATTTTTCAATGGGCTGGGGGATTTTGGGAATCTTGGGAATTTCATTTTTTAATGTAAATTCTAATAGTAAATTATATTATTTTTGGAAAATTTCATCAGCAATCCTTTTGATACACTTCTTATCACAATGAAAGTAACACATTTTGGCCTCGTCTTTTGGCTTGTTTGAGCGCTTTCCTGAGAATTCAACCAAGAATGAAAGCATATGCACTGCACACATATGCAAATGTGTGGATGAGTATGTGCACTGTAATCTGAATGATGTTACATGTGTGACCTCACATTGTAATGTAACGTAAAATGTGTGCAGAGCATGTGCACAGAAGTGAACAAATTAACAACTGAAATATGCTCTTTCAAAAGAGTAGACTTGTTCGATCCTTTTTCTTAAAAGTCATAAAAATTTGAGTATAGACATAAGAGTTGGAAATACTAACATCCCATTGAGCTCAGGTGCGTATCAGCGAGTTTGGCTGGCTTGAGTATTGATATCTCGCACAAATATTGCAATTGCAAAACAATGCGCAAGTTCTGGTAAATTGAAATGTTTCATGATTGAACACTAGATAAACAAAAATCACTGTTTGATCTTCACATTGGTTACATTCTTATTTGTGACTTTGATGTTGAAGTAAATGGTTTTGATATCACAAACATTTCTGATTAATTAGATGAATGATCATTTAATTTTGAAATTCAAATGCTAAATGTATGAAAATATGCAAAGTTGGCCAAAAGTTGCCAAAATTCCGCAATATTTCCGGAAAAATTTCCAGAAAATTCCCGATGGAAATTTTTCTCTCTGAAAAGTTCCCGGAATTTGGGCAACCGCTACTTTGGTTGGTAGAATACAGTGAAAATTTTGAATGGGATTTATTTGGAGATTATTCACGTTAGGGTCTATTTAAATACAAGGCACGCGGGCGGTGATGCAACTGTACGGCCATATTGTTCTCGTGGTTGCGAACCACCGGTCCGAGGTGCGACTGTGGGCAGTGCTTCTTATTACAATGATATAATTATATAAACTTTCCACCGCACAGACAACTTCTGTATCTATTTAGGTTGGCAGAGCAATTGCTAAAACTTAGAAAAAGGTAGAACTCCCAAAATCAGAGATATTCTTGAGACTTCCTTTGTCACGGAAATTGCACGGCGAAGTTGTTTCGCGCGTGTTAAAACTATGGAGCGCTTTCGCAGGTGCGTAATCGCAAACATGACCCCCGCCGAAGGGAATCGGAGAAGTTCAAGACAAGTCAAAAGACGCGATCTGCATTTGATCCTATCGAGCAACTGCGAGCGCACAATCCGTTCATCGGCGTGCAGCTTCGCAGCGCTCGCATTGCTCGATCGATCGGAATGGGATCGCGTCTTTTGACTTGAAGCTTTCCGATTACCTTCCGGGGTCATGTTTGGGATTACCAGAGCAATCACTGCGAGCGACTCGCCATAGATTAACCACACAGACAAAAAAAGTCTTTCTACCGTGAACGTGAAGCCCCGTGAAGCAAGGAAAATCTCAAGAAAATGCCCGGGGATTTGGGTGAGTTCTACCAATTTTTATTCGTAAATTTCAATGAACCATGAAACTAATACACGAATTCATTATATTCTAACCGTATGTAATTTTATGGTCTAAACGTTTATTAATGCAAAATTAGTGGAAATCTTGTCATTAGTGCCCGCTCAGCTGTTTACTGACTAAAATGATTTTTTTCAGGTGACGAACGGCTGCGTAACACTTCCAGGGTAAAGGCCAGTGAAAAACAGGTTAAGACTTGTTAACAGGCATTTTAACATAGCATGGGCCAAATTCAATCTCTTGTGCGACAGGGCGCCTTGTGTGGAGGCAGAGATTTGATGCAGCGGCGCGACCTGAAATTGAGTCTAATATTCGACTTCCGAGATAACAGAACAGACGAAGAAATTTCAATGGAAGAGAAGGCTGATGCCGAAAATTTTGCATTCAATTGCAAGGGCTAAATGGTACAAAATTACAAACAAGCCTTTAGTTAGAATAATTTAACTTAAGGTTATTTCATGATTGTATTGCTGTTTAAACCAAGAAAAATGCTTCATAGGCGATGAATTTTTTTGTAAGAAAAATGTCATATATTTATTGTTCCATAAGAAAATAACAAAAATATATGACGGGCAAGACAGAAACGTCTTGATTTACTGTCCTGCTAATTTTGCAGAAAAGCAATACAAGACTTACAAAATAGACCAATAAACAGCGACGACTATCTGAAGGACGAAATGGTGAACACACGCTCCAATGGGAACAAAGCAGTAAACAACCATAATTATACTAGACGTACGAGACGGTTTACATAGACTTAACAAGAAATTGACAACAGGCCGTACACATTAACAAAAGAATCGCTGTTATATATTTGGTGATTATCTTATTTGACATGCTACTGTAAACAGCTACTCCTAGCCACTAATTAGATGGGCAGTTAATGTTGCTGGTGAAAAATCTACATTGAAATAGTTTTCACTTGCCGTGTCGCTGAGAAGACTGTGGAATGTGCTGGAAACCTTTCTGGCTCACGTTGAAAATTGACGCAAGCAACAATATTATGCGCAAGCAGTGACTGCTTAGCTGTGTGGTTAATCCATTGTCTCTCTTGGAATGTCATTGACTGGGCCTGTAACTAGTAAACAAGTCTGATGGTGTAATTGTAATTTTTTGAAATGTATGACATAATGCACAGAATGTTCAAGGATGTAGCCTTTTTGGTGTTTTTCTAGATTATTCTAGACTAGGAGGGTTTTTTGATATAAATATCTGGGGGTAAGGTGAAGATAGCACAAGAGTTTTCTGTCATCTTAGCTGCAAGTCACATGTGTTAACAGTGACGCATGCATTTAGAGTTATTGTGAACCTCTTGATCGATACACAACCTTGTGACTTAATTAGGAGAGTTAAACGGCACGTGGGTTCTGCTATTTTAGCCTGGAATAGTTTACATGGGCCTGTGGATCATACTCCTGTGGATTAATTTGGAATTTACTAGCCAATCATCGTTGCTGCAATTGAGAAATAACGTTGTGAAACTTACGCTCAACACTGATTTCGTTGGGAATACCTGCTTCATCCTCTGCCATTGGGATTCATACCTCGTGATGAACAATTGGCGACTTCTACTAATTGGAATTATCTTGGATCATCTGTTCGGACGCTGATTATTATCTGGCAAGTGGCTAATTCAGCTGTAACATGCATTGGGAACGCAACATTGCGATCATAATTTGGGAATACGGATTAGACTATTACCCTGGGCATCAACTGGAGACCGGCGGATTTCATTCCACTAACAGTATCCTTTAGCATTGTAGTTAATATTACCTGTACATAAATAAGTTTAGCAAACATTTGTGAAGTTGAATCATATGTCCCTGATTTTGAAAGGGGAAATACCCCATATAATAAATAACAATACAAATCAAAATATTGGTGTCATTTTGCCTTTCATCTTTTCGGTTGTGAAGTTGATTCGTAACCAATGCGTAAATACTATACAGCTGCAAAATTCCTATTCATTTTCAATATAGGCTTATACGAATTAATAATAATATTAGCATCGGAGTTACGGTATGAGATAGAAGCACTCAGTTACCTTTATATTCAATATTTACATAACAATATTTAAGGCATTAATGATTCGCCAATCATTATTTCCGATACCGTTATTGATTATCCCATGATTGTATGCAAAAGCAATATAAATGTAATGTACTTAGAAGTTATTCTATTAAAAAATACGCAATATTAACAGGGACAGTTTCCTCGATGTACCACTAGATTTTGATTTAACAAGAAACTAAAATAGGTAATTGAAGCTGTAAATCGAAGACTATATACAAGACTTACAAATAGACCGAAACAAAACAACAATGAGAACGGTTTAGCATGGACTTCACAGAAATGACACAGGCTACAACATTAAAGCGAGAAAAAGAATACATTCAAAAAATTTCACGATGTAACGATGGCGCGGTGAGACGATGAAGGCCAGCTGCAAGATCTGTGCCGGAACGCTCCCGGCTTACGGCCCCGCGACGCTATGGGGGCTTACAGCAATCTTTTGCACTGTATAACCGCCATAGTATCTACGGGTGATCGGGTGGCAAACCACAGAGAACAAATGGGTACAGTTGCATCGCCACCGCGGCAACACGGCGCGTAGCCACTCGACAGACCTCACACGCATGCGCGCGTGTGAGTCTTGTGCGGAAACTAAGTAGGCCATATTCTACATGTCCAAAACGCCGACTTCTACCCCGTTTCAACCCCAACTTTTCTGCCGCATGTCTGGACTTTTAAAATACAGGTCATTTGGTGAATGTACATCTACCGTCCTGTCAATATAGGTCCAAAGAAATCGACCAAGTCCAAAAATCCTTACCTTAATATACTTCCCCACATTCTCCCCAAACCGCCCGCGACATTTTGTCTGCCGTTTCGGTCTCTGCCCAGTCTCTCAGCCTACCGAAGGCCTTTGCTATAACACCAGCTGCGTACCGCACACGCCCGATGATCGATGAGGTAGAGACGTCCGATCCTAATGCCTGTCGCCGACCGCCGCACCTGGCGCGGCGGTGGCGGTGACTAGTCGGCCTCTAGCTAACGGCAGTGGTTAGTCTATAGGTCTAGCCGCTTTCTAGGCTTCGGGTATAATTTCTCCGATGTTGCAGCCAATACTCGAATACTAGCCATCGCGCCAAAGCCGAGTGAGAACGATTACCGCCTAGTGATTGCGCAGCCCCGAGAAGAAACGGGTGCGCGCTAATCAGCTGGTCGGTCGCTCGCCGCTCACTCGGCTTGGCGCGATATAGTTTCGAGTATTGGCTGCAACTGCGAAGAAATTAATACCGAAATAGAACGGCTAGAAACCTAGACTAACCGCAGTTGTGCGCGATGACGCATTTACAGCTTTATATTTCCGGGGGAAGGAAATCAATGGCGAAGTCGCTTGGTCACGAAACAAGCGAGACGGTCGCAATTTTCGACAACCAACCTCCTCCTTTTTGGAAGAAGACGAGTTTCATTGTAAACAACATTTTGTTATCGACTTCCACATTATAATACATTTTTGGGTATGAATGAACTTCATTCCAGAGTTGCGTGACGCGGTAAGTTACGCAATAACTCTACTGAATTTTGACATTCAAATTTACTTCCCACATATACACTAGAAGGAAATGGTACCAGGTGAGGCCCGCACCGCGGTACAACGTGGCGGGCCGTTGAGGTACATGTAAGCGGCGGCGATGCTTGTATTTAGGTAGGAGTGATTTTTCACTCTCGTGTTAGGAATGGTGTAAAATCGGATATTTTCCTTTCTTTGGGGAGTTGACACTTTTCGTCGAGTTTGAGGTAGAAAGACCAGTGTGTACAAAACAACACAACATTCGGCCTCTGTATCAGCGCATAGTCCATAGATACATGTAAAATACCTGTCAAGATCGTCTGAGAAGTACTGAAAAAGGACCACGGACGCGATACAGAGGTCGAAGCCTTCGGTCTAGCGGCGGCGATGCTTGTATTTAAGGTTTGCCCAAATGAATACATTTGTACAAGTTGTCAAGCTTACCTGTGTACAAAACACGATGAATTTTAGAATTCACCGTGTATACAAAATTACAAACTTTTTTTTTAGCAACTAATTTCACAAAATACACACACAAAACTTAATACGTGGGACAGTGCATTCTCGTACCTGCCTCCAATACACCAATTAATGGCAATTTAACAGTGATATTACAATTAAAAAGGTCATTTACGTGTATAAACATACTATACCTTTCCACCTGAAGTTCGTGGCATTATTTTGTTTAAATTTAAAGTTTTGGTTCTTTTCCAAAATGAATCCAAACTGCGCGAATTGTCAGTCTCCGTATCACAGTCATCATTGCGATCATCATCCTGGGCTGCCACTCAAATTTCAATTTTCCCCTACGCCGCATGCGTATTTTCCCCTACGGACACTACTTTTCCCCTACGCCAAAATAGGCCAATTTTTCCCTACGGAGCTATGTTTTCCCCCGGGGGGAGGGGGGTACTCAGATTTGGTTCCGACGAGGGTGTGCCACTGAAGTGAAAAAAAAACCGACCCTTTTTTAAGGGTCATTTTGGCGGAAAATGGTACGGGTTTTTATTAAGAAAATTGCAATTTTTGTGCATTTTAGCGATGAAATAGGCGAAAATATTTAATGTAAATCGTAAAATTTCAAAATCATGATCCATGTTTAAGAATTTTTCCCCCCAAAACCATACCCATGTTTAAGGAATTTTGAGAAAAAGTCACCTATTAGAGCGGGGCACTCCCGTTTACCTTACTACGCAAGTATACCCCCCCCCTACAAAAATCCACTTTACGAAGGTACATTTCCCCTACAAGATAACCTTATAAATGCAAGAGATTTATTTTAATTGAGAAAGTTGACATATATCACCTTGATACCGCGCATTACGGTTTTCGTACTTATACGATATAGTGGCCAACTTGAACAATAGATTACCCAAATAATGTCTACAGACGAATATAATAGTTATTATTAAATGAAAGAGATTATTCAGAGAGGTGAAATGCGATGTAATAGATTTTTCATTTGTCTCTCTCTGTATATAGATCGCAACTGCTGATCTTATAATTTTAACAAACATGTCCGAAAAAATGAACCAGGATTCGAACCCGCGTCTACAGCTATCCGGGCTGCGACAAGTGTTTTCATATCAGGGCGCACCCAAGCTCTTGTAAAAGTATACCCTTACCTGATATTTGCGATTTTGATACCCTTTTCATGCGTCACCTCGCCCGTCCGTGGAAAACAGCAGTTTTTTTTAACCACGCGTTTCGACCGACGCTTGAAATTTTGTAGATATTTTATTTTCTTTTTATTCCTTTAGTACCATGCATTTCTTGCATTAACGTCATAACACATTCATCAAAAGGTGAATTAATGCATTTTCTTTCGTTTCAGATTCTAATGCTGTTGCTTTGTTAACGTAACAATAACGTGACCCCCAGGGATGAATACATCTTTTATTTATTCATTTTTTTTTAAATATGCGTCTGGATAGATGTTAAAGACTTCATGCACTGGCTTTAACAAGCTGCTTTCTGTAGCAGAAAAGGGCATGTGCTTTGTGTTGAACAGATTTTGAAATTGACTTGCGAAATTCACAGAGTGCACGCATTATGCTGCACTTAACTTAGTAAGACAAGACATTGTTATCAAAGTGTTACATGTCGCTGGTGAAAATTTTGTATCCCAAAAGTGTAATTGAACGACAGGAGTTTTAGTACTCCATTTCAAGTCATGACAGAAAAAAAGGAAAATATAGATATGATTAAACTGAACAAAGCTCATTTAATGTAACGTGCCCCCCCCCCCCCACCCCACCACCACCACCACCAATGCTTCTTGTCATACACAACTGTAAACTCATTCCTGGGCTCAATTGATACTCGAATGACGAATTGAAAAGGTACACATGTATTGATAAACCAGTTGAAGACGGATATTGATTTTGCTTGTAGACGCTGCACGCATTTCCCATAGACACCGTGACGAGATATCTCGTGTCTAGTCTTCAACGGATTTCTTTTTACGTGTGTTTTGGAAGGTGAAAATATGAAATTTGTAAAATCTTGGAGTGCTACCAGTTTTAAGTTTTCTTGTCTTAATAGGAGGAAACATATAGTTCGAGGATAAAAATATGTACTTTTTGATCTCGCCCATGGACATAATGGAGAGGGCTGTCGAATGATGTTCTGCAATTACGCAGATGATATCCGTCGATATTTTTTCGCTGCATCTTTATGGTTCTGAATGGATAAAATATTATACATTTTCACAGTTAACATTGCATTTTTCTTTTTACTCACAATGGGAAGGGAAACCCTTCCCAGACCCCGTTTATTTATTTCTTCTCAACAAACTTTGTTCATATGCCTACATTGCACAAGCTTCCCCTGAAGAAACAGAAACCGAGGTCATTAACAACTGAACTGAAAAAAAGAGAAAACTATCATGTACTTGTATATGATGAATGTTCCCCGAATCCTGAAAACACTGCCCTTACCGTCATTCACTGATCAGGTCCGCTCCCGTCGATGCGTTCGTCGCCCCCCACCGTGAACTTTGGTGAAAGGTGTGAACTCTTGCGATCTAGCACTTACTGATTCAAGCCGGGCTTCAAAATTTTGCATTCAATAGATGGATTATCAGAATGGGTTTTGTAATAAAAAAGAGTTGCCTGGAGCAAAGATTGCCAGTTACTAGTGAATGAGTGATACTTTTGGTGTCAAAATTTACCAGTCATTTACGAGCGTGTACTTTATTTCAAGTACATTATAAACAAATTTCGCAGCATGACTTGTGCCTATAAATCACCCTCTGGCAACTTCGGTGGGAGAGCATAAAGAAAGCCTGGAACTTATGCAGAGCTTTAAAGGCGATCATATAAGATGCTTTGAAAGTGAAATCGAAGTTGAGGAAGCTATATCCAGTTTATCAAAAGACTGCTGGTGTCTTGAAGTTTCGTCCGCGCTGACAATATTTCATTATTTTGTATCTACTGTATACAGTAGTGTGTTGCTGAGTGAGCAGCGCGGTCTAGGGGGGGGCATTTGGGGCTTGATGCCTCCCCGCCAAAAAAAAAAAAAGAATCGGAAAAATTGTTTTACATGAAAATATAATAAATACTAAAGTATTGACAAAGATTAAATATGAATAAGAAGAAGTTATAAATTTATAAAGTATGTATTTACATTGCCGCAGAAACGCGTCTTTTATTATATTCAATAATTCTCGCTTGCTCGGTGCGTCACAGCTCGGATACCATTAACAATATTTTTTTTTTTTTTTTTTTTTTTTTTTTTTTTTTTTTTTTTTGTTGTTTTTCAATAGGATTACTGGTATGTTCTACTTCTTGAAGATATCTGACAATAATCCAATAATAATTTGCATAATACACGTTTATAAATATTATACTTGCTTAGAAACATTTTGCTAGTGTATTTTTTAAAAATTTTGTCGTGGGTTCCCCATCCCACACGTCTCCGCCTCTAAGTATAACTACCGAATTACAGTTTTTCATCATATTGAAAACTCTATCATGTAAATCTTGAATTCTTTATCAAGATTATTCAAATATCATTTACATGCTAAAAACACGTCTTTTCTGTGTATTATTTTACAAAATTTTAACGTGGGGAGGGAAGCCTCTCGCACAGCACTCCTTAAAGTATCGAGTACTCACATAAGTTTTCCACATGCTTCCTGTAGGCTACATCTCTGAAATCCTGATACAATCAGTAATTATGTTTACAAAACTTCAAATATAGGTATTTACCATTCTAGAATCACGGTCTTTTCTATGAGTATTTATCAGAAACTTTGCTGCGTGGGAGGGGGGTTATCCACACTCCTCACACGTTGCTCGCTCCGTCATGCAAGTATATATGATAAACGTTCTAATCTTGATAAATAACCATTCAATATGTATGTACTTATGCCTAGAAACGGGGCGTGGCTGGTTTGGGCAGGGGGTGCAGGATCATTTGGTGTAGGGAACTTAATTGACATGGGGAGGTGAGTACTAGGGAGTGATACAAGTGAATGGGAATTGCATATCTAGGAGGGTGGAACGTACAGTTGAGTAATCAGCGTTGAAAGTCAGAAAGGTGGTGGAAATTCATTTTCTGCCATGGCGGAAACTCTATGGTGCTGCGGGGGGGTGCCTGTGCAACCTATTTGGGGCAACCGCCCAGCCTACGCCGCTTGTGAAACCGTTTTCTATGAATAGTTTACAAAAGCCTACGTGGGGGTAATGCCTCCACTTCCTCCCCGTTCGTGTGATTGGTTCCTGGGCAAGTATTGGAGTACCAATTAGAGTTTATTTCTGTATCTGGTATGGTTTTCGAAACCTGCAAACATCGCTAAGTAAATCTTCATGAAATAATGTCTTAGGAATATAGGTAGTATTACCAGCCCTAGAAACCATCTTTTGTATGTCGTGAGTTTTAAAATTCTCGTGGAGGGGTGTGACGCCCCCCTCCCGCCGCTCGTCGCTTCATCCTCGCAAGTATGATTCTCATCTAGATTGAAATTAACAATGGCAAAGACATGATACAGTTCTAGAAAAACATATTTTCTATCTGTATTTTCAAAAAGTTCTAGCCCGAGGGAGGGGTTCGGAATCCCATCTCTCGATAGTATGACTTCAATCCGCACTTGCGATAAAACGATACGCAATTGGGCCGTAAAAAGAAATATATATATGCTAGAAAACCCAGTCTTTTTATGGCGTATTTTTCAAAAGTTCCTACTTGGAGGGAGTGATCCATCTCCACAGTCCCGACGTTGAGGTTTGCTCCTCTCGCAAGTATACTGCCGTATATTACAGGAATTTAAATACTTGCTGATAATTTTTGGAGAATAATTTCCCAATATATGCTTTATGAAATAACTTTAAAATATGTATTTAGGGTCATGCGCAGGAATCAGCGTATTTTTCTATGCGTATCGTTCAAAGGAGTTCGCATGGGTATCCCCGTCCAGCCCCCCCCTGTCGGTCGCGTTGTCCGATCGCAAGTATGATTCCAGATCCTAATTTGATAAAATATCCATTGCCAAAAGTATTGTTTACATGCGCATAGAAAAAACTGTTGTTCAACAGTTACTGGACGGTGGAGGGGGTATCTCCTCCAAACGCTCCCCCGGTTCGAGGTTTCGTCGTCGCATATCACTGCCTCTATTACATATTTTCACATACTTTCTGTAATCTTTGGAAATAATCGAATAAATCATTCATGAAAATAGTACTTTTAAAACATCATTTACAATGCCAGAATCATGTCTTTTCTAGTGCGTATTTCACAAATTCTAACCGTGGAGGGGGTATACACTCTAACGCTCGTGGTTGTCCCTCAAAGTGACTTACAGGATACCTAATCTTGATAAATATCATGCGATAAGCAGGTTGATAGGACGGTGGTCGCACCGGTCGTAGTAGCCGGCGACAAACAAGCCGACAGCACTGAGAGGGCATAATCCCCCTCCCCCCCGTTCGAGGTTTGCTCGCCTCGCAAGTATCACTGGTCCCATTTACATTTTCAAAATACTTCATGGTAATTTTTGAAATTATCCCTAATAAATAACTACATAAAATATACCTTAAAAATATGTATTTTCATGCCCAGAATCACGTCCATTTACTATGCGTATTTTCAAAAAGTTGCCTACAGCACTCCCACACCTCCCCCCGCTCGGTCGCTTCGGTCCTAGCAGTTTCGGTAAGCACCTGTAGCCCCTCTCAATTTCTAGTCTAGAACGCGCTCGAGTGACAGCACAACTGTCTAATTGTTTTTTTTTTTTTTTTTGTTCTTTTTTTTTTTTTTTGCTTTTTTTTTTTTTTTTTTTTTTTTGGTTTTAAAGGCATTGTATAACAATGTTTCCAGTTTAAAAAATCTGAGCCACATGATTCCCCATGATAATAGTGTCTCTGATACGGTCTAAAATTGAAGCCCTAAAAAAATTGCAGTTTAAAACGATCATTAAAGTACTCTTAAAAAGTCAGATATGTCAAATAGCAAAGTTCGACAAGTTTTTAAACCGGTCTTCCAGTGTTATATAATGTCTGATTATTTTTCCGTTCAAACACTCTTATATAAGACAGATGCCATACAGTTTTATGATTTTTAAAATGGAGCTTTCACAATATTATACGGTGCAAAATGTCTCCTGAAAGTCTCCTGAAACAAATTTGTCTCATCAACAGCTCAAAATTACGATTGTGTCTCCATGCATATAGTATATTATACATGTATATACATGTACATGTACATATATGATTAAAAAAAGTTATCACACATTTTATTCAATTTCCATTCACTTATGCTTTATGCTTCTCTGTGGACAATGTGCATATTTCTGTGTGTGGGTCAATGGTGTGTGTATTTGTGTGTGTGTATGTGTGCGTGTGTGCGTGTGTGTGTGTGTGTGTGTGTGTGTGTGTGTGTGTGTGTGTGTGTGTGTGTGTGTGTGTGTGTGTGTGTGTGTGTGTGTGTGTTTCGTTACAACGTGATTGGTCAATTTGCTTACAAGAAAGTTAAACTTTACTTTAAATAAAAAAGTGGGTGAATTATACAACATGAGTACAGAGTAACACAGAGTGAACGTTATTTATTGTCAATTTAATATAAACCAAATACATACATGTATACACCTGTACAATGGTATAACACCAGTCCATTGATAGTGTAAAATACATATTCCTTGAAGTAACACTTCCTCAGGGTGTGGTGTCATGTTTATACTGACATGAAATCACATGGCAATCTTTGTGTTCAAACATGGATATACAGTTACTTCTGCCTAAGTTGAATTTCTTGGGACTGAAGAAAATGCTTCGACTTAGATGAAATTCGACTTATAAGGAGTCAAAAACAATAGAAAATAAAGAAATGGGACCCAGTAAAGACCTTCGATTTAGGCGATTATACGACTTATGCGACTTCGACTTATGCAGAGTTGACTGTATGTACATGTACAGTGCACTCTCGTCATAAAGAAATCCTTGGGACCCATGAAATTGTTTCTTTATAATGAAATTTCTTTATATCAGGAATGTGAAAACAATAGAATACAAAGCAAATCCAAGATGTGGGACCAGAGATTTTACTTCTTTATAATGAAATGTTGTTATATCAGTGTTCTTTATAACGAGAGTGCACTGTAATAGATTCTACATAACTTATTGGCACTGATTGGCACACATGTACATACATGTAGGCACTGGCAATGATAATGGATAGATCCAAGCTACTGTCTCCCTGAAGCAAAAAAAGTAAAAATAAAGTACTGTATGTCTCTGGTGGAACTAGAGTACTGGTGGATGATGAAAAATCTTTCATCACAATTCTACATTTCATTGGTTTCTAGGTGAAAGTATGTCACATTTGCATTATAAGTTGGGACTGAATTCACTTCAAATGTACTAAATACATGTACAGGTAGTTGTAGGATTAGTAGATTAAAGGCAGTGGATCTCTTTTGCACGCCTAAAATTCAACATTGTGCAAAATCACTGGTATATAGAAGAATATCTCATTTAAGAACCTTTAGAAAAGTGTAGGAGCTAGAAATGCAGTTTCAGTGGAATTATAGTAAACGTTTGACTTGGATTTGTTTTTTGGCATACAGTTCCACAAATTTCACAAGTGGTACATGTACTAGTCTATTTTTAGACAGTGCATGTACATGTAGGTCCCTTTTACCTCCATGGTGTAATACACAAGTTCTGTACACGCAGATGACCTTGCATTCCTTTCACTGTATCTGATGCATTCCAACACAACATCTGGTATATGTATTAGTTACTAATATTACGTAAGTACTGTAATAAGCCTGATATACCCACCGACCTATACTGTAGGTCCATGAAATATAGTGAGATTTGGAACAGTGTGCCTAGAACCTAGAACATACACTACACAAATATTGGTTTCTTGACAAGAAATTCTTGTGCATTTTTAAAAATCTAGGTGATTTCTGATCTTCAGATTTCACAGGCAAGTACTTTTCCTTAAATATCATAAGGGCATGAATAATGTTTTGCTGTATTATGGGAGGGTTGCAAATGAGATCCACTACCTTTAAACAGGTGAATTTTCCACTGCTGGACCCGTGTATAATTAACATTGTCCCACTTATAGATTTTTGTGTTGTACTTTGGCAGCATGATGACTTATGTAGAGGATTTGCTAAAGATGAAGTGTTCTGCTGTTTTCATTTATTCTCTTCCGCACTACCAAGGAGCTTGAAGCTCCTTGGTACTACAATGTACAGTGACATTTTCAGAATACGTGTACCACCTGTTCATACATGGAAAAGGTTTGAAAATGCTTGATATCAAAATTGTTTTGTTCTGTACGTACTCAATCTTGTCTTTAAAGCCAACATTTTGAAGTTTATGGTAGTTATATAGAAAACTTAATGAAGCACTTGTGGAATTAACAATTTGATTAATAATGCGAATTGTTATAGGTCTAAGAAGTGATGACTGATGTCCAGTATATTACAATTTTGCAAGAGACTTTTAATTCATTTTTTTACTTTTTTTTTTTACTATTCACTGGAGAGAACATACGATACCTTTTGGGAAGTACATGTACAAGTACATGTATTATGTAAACTTCTAATTTATGAGTACACAATGAAAAGTAAATATACATGTAGTACATTGAAGTTAATTTCATTAAAATTATGTCATAAAACAAAAACAAATGTTACATGGGACATTATGTAGTCTGCTATGCAGGCACTAACTTGCATTAGACCCTACCTGTAAACA
>JZLH01S0150911.1:65951-85951 GCA_001188425.1 Eucidaris tribuloides
TTGCAGACACTCATGAAATTCCATACAAACTGATCATGCACACACTCTAGTCCTTACATGTGTCAACTTGCATATTGAGGTCTGATGTACAGACTACTAGTCTGGAAATACACTTGGTGAGGTAAGAGAATTATGCTGAAAAATAATACTTGAAGTGTTATAAAGAGTTTGTAATACATATACATTAGTTTAGCGGGGCAGAGTAACATTTTAAGATTTTTAACATATGGGCAATTCCAAGCGTTACGGTCACGGAATTACATTTGGAGAGCACTTCCAAATTTCAAATATGAATATCATAAATACTAAAGTAAACTTCATTCATCTAATGATGCACCAAAATAACTATTACTAGTCATTTTCACAATTCAGGGATTTTAAAATAATTATTCATCAAATAAAAGAAATATCAATTATTTCATCATCCTGTTACGGAATGACACAAAAAGGACATGACTTTTGATCCAAAGTAAACACAGTTAAATCTGTGCAAATTTAAAAAAAGTCATCATATCTTTGAGACTACATGTGGATTCAGTGCTCTTTTAGCTTTCATACGCCATGTTTGTATAAAAAAATTAATTCATAATTGCATGAAATATGATACAAATTGTAAACTGAGTGCACGTTACGGAATGACTGTTACGGAATGACATCTGAAATTTAGCATTAAAATGCACAGGAAAGAGCATGTTCAACATTAAAATTATAAGAACACAACAAACTTCTGGATAGATTTTAATCAACTGATGGATAATGATAAATTATGTCATCTACTATTAATCACTTTTACATTTGGTGATTTTTCAACCTACCAACCATCAAATATCTGCAGTTTTGTTTTTTATAACTGTTGTTACGGAATGACGGAAACTTGAAAAACAAATCTTTGTTCCATAATAAACATTTCAAATTGATCCATTTATCATATCTTCAAGAGTGCTTGTATAGTCTATATGGGTTGTTTCACAATCAGGGTACATCAATTAGTCTCACAGGGGGTCAAAAATAAAGTTGCTTGTTTCCTTTAATTTTTTTTATATCGTGTAGCAAACAGGTCATATATAAAAACTGCAAAATTTTGAGGCGTCAAGTCCCCCCAATTTTTTTTCAGCCTTTGCATGTCTGAAGTGACAAAATCATATTCATGGAGGGTCTGTTGTCATCCTGGTAGAAACAAAAATTACGCTGGAATCTCTGGTGAATCTGAATGATATGATTTAGTGTACAGTTGATGTGCGATAAAAATCCAGCCCAGTTAGTCTCAATTTCAAAGCTTTTTTATTTGTGCAAAACACAATTACATTTTTCTGTGATTAGTAAAGGTGATGTGGGTATAAAGTTTTGTGTACTGAATAACACAGAGCAGTTACAGCAGTCCTGGCTTATTTACAGATAGACATAGTAAGTGTAAGTTTTGTAAGTAAGTTTTGTATGTCAAATGTCCATACCCTGAAATAAGTGATAGTCGGGATGTATGATGTCAAAAAAATGAGTCGGAGAGGACAATTTATTGTCGAAGAGGACATTTTTTTTGACATTAAGATGAAATTACTTAAAAGGCATTTGAGTCACTCTTTCATAGGAAAATGAGGGCACTAATATTACACAAGTTTGCTCAAACATTTTCTTTCACTTTTTATCAATGTATGTAAGAGTTTAAAAGAAATAGGTTCTGCTATAAAGCTTTCCCCAAAGGGATCCAATAATGCACTAGTTGGCCCAAGGCTTAATCACACTATGTATGCTTTCACAGACTCATGAAACAGCATATGGGTATGGCTATTGGCTAGTAGGTAGGGTGTTTTTGTTTTAACATGAATCTTCCTTTAACATTGATTTTGATCATTTAATATCTCACATGGCAAAAATGTCGGAGAAGACAATTTTTGACATATTAAACAACTTACTTCAATGTGAATGATTTATCATTTTAAGCATTCTGAGGAAATTTTTCAATAATTAAGGGTTGCTCAAACATTTATTTTCACCTTTTAAAATGTTTGTAAGGTTTCTTAAACAAAAGAAGTTCTTTAATAAGCCAACTCTATCTCCAACAATGTACTAGATTCCCATGGTTTGTCTACATGATGTCATTATAAATTGTATGTACTCAGGCAGGAAGGAAAACAGTACAAATGTAAAAAGAACTTATAGTATGATTATTTATAGAAATTGATTTAACTAACCCTATTTTTATTGGTAAGCATTCCAAATTACAAACATTTTGGAGAAGACATTTCTTTATTTCTTTAGACATGATAAAGGTAGGTCTGCATAAGTGCATATGATAGAGTTTCATGATAAAAATTGATTATAATTTATTTTTGAAAACAAGTCACAATAGTTAGGCTTACCAGAAACATGCCATGTACATTCCACATAGTAACTCAGTGTTATTTGAATATGGCTATCATGCTTTTAAAAAGGAACTTGCTTGTGTTTTTGATTAAAAACATAATTTAGGTATCTCTTCTTGGAAAACATTTTTTTAAAGCTGAATGAAAAAGCTTCATGATATTACATGTATTCTACAAATAAATGGAACTGTTTTGCTCTTTAGCACTCTTAAATCTGTAAATCAAATTTAAACTTTAACTAATACGTACATGTGTTTCAACATGTCACTAAAGCATGTCACTAAAACTATGGCACTTATGGGACAATCCATAATCCTTACGATCCTTTGAGGTTGTCTTTCTGGAGAGGTGGTTGGGGTGGGGAGGGTTGTGTGAGGGTCATTTCTTCATCAGAAATGAATTTATGTACCATAGAAACAGGATATACACCAAAATTTCCTACCTTGGGACTGTGTGTTTGTGTGAGAAAATGTCACAAAATATGAATGAATTGTCTATATTGCTGAACAGACCCTTCAGGCAGATATATCATAGCAAGTGACTTACACATTCAATATCACAGAGATATTTGGAATTGGTCCCTTTTTTTCCACCACTAAATGTGACAAAAATTGCAAGACTATGCAGAATAAACATGCAGGATATTGGTGAAAGGTGAATCTCAGGCAGTAGAAGTGATTGGTATCTCACAAAGATGATGCTAATGAAAAGATGTGAATTTGTCAAAATTATTGTCCTCTCCGACATTATAAGATAATAGGTATTATAGCCAAATCATGGATTAGATAAATGTTCTCTACAGAAGTTTGACATCTAGTTTTGAAAAAGGTACATTTACTTCAGTAAAACAAAAACCAACTCAAGTAGCGTCAAGTCATCTCTTATTAAAAAAAAAGTGTTTCTTCCCTCAATTAATGTCAATATTCAGAAGTATCCAAGTCATAACAATGGCACAGCATCCCATTTCTTTTTATTTTGGTATGTAAACATGGTATGGCATGCATTTGACAAAATGTTGTTACTTTTGATGTACAGCTGCGCACACTTGGACTTCAAACATTGCTATCATTAGATTATCCTGTACTGTTCAGAGAGGACATTTTGTTTTGACATTTGAAATGAAAAGTTGTTATTGTATGAATAACACATTTATGATTGCATATGGTAGAACAATGTAAGCACTACCACTGACATGACTGGGATTTAAAATGGAAAACTTTTTCATGGAATAATAGGCAAATTTTTTTTTTCGCAGAGGACACTTTTTGACGGAATTCCAACTAGCAACTTTGTAAATTATATGTTTACCAACTGAAAACTAAGGGAGTATGGACAAAGTGAATGTTACAGGTTTGAAGGATAAAGATGACTTGTTTTTTATGAGAACTAAATGCTGTCCTTGGGAATGCCTAGGTATGTCATACATGTGTCAAATTCGGAGAGGACATTTTTGACGGAATTTCCCTCCAGATTTTGTCGCAGCGTCAGAATTTATTAACATGTCACCAACTCATGTGGATTTGGATTTGGAATAAGCTAGACTCAGTTTCTACTTCACAGGTCTCACTGACCTGTAATTGTCATTAGTGTCAATAATAATATTGTTCATAAATTCATGAAGATCAGATGAGACTGTGAAATTGTTCAAAATTGACACAAACATACATAATTTGAGCACAAGTTGTCCAATTCAAAAAGTTTCTTCGCTGCTGTAGACAGACTGTGCAGTGACCAATTGCTGAACATGATAGTTTACAACAACAAGTGAATTTATTTTTTACAGTGAAGTGAAATAGTGGTTTCTGGCATTATGTACCCTGATTGTGAAACAACCCATATTATCTTTTCTTTCATTTGTGGTAGTTTTCTTTATAAAGATCCATTCATAATAGTTGGGAATATGATATAAACTTTATAGACAAATTGAATGTTATGGAATACTGTTAAAGATCAACAAATGGAATTTGACCATGAAATCCACATGAAACAGCATTTTGAACATAGAATATGCATAATTATCAGAAAACTTCTAATGAACTATTGGAGAACATTACATTATTTCATTTTCTGCTGTTCATTTCCAGTTTTCAAGTTACCAAGCACCAAACATATGCAATACTATATTTTATAATTTGTGTTACGGAATGACAAAAAATGAAAATATTAATTTTGGTGATAAATATAGGTAATATTTACCATATTTGGTTTGAACAGACAATTCAAGACTGATAGCTGTAAGCAAGCCCATCATGAAGTGCAATCTATTGGTACAAGATGAGCATTTACACGTACAGAAATTTGTGTGTAAATAAATCAATGGGACGTCATTCCGTAACATCGTTTTTGTTAAATTATCATTATTATTATTATTATTATTATTAAGTGTTCTTTATACAGGGTAGCCCCATCAGTGAGCTAGCACTGTTCTCCCTGGGGGCCCTGTTGGTGTAAAGCGGTGTTGTCTGTCAATCTTAACCCTATTTTAACTGGGCTATTTCAGACCGGGCCCTTACCGGGGGGGGGGGGTCAATTTGACGGAATGATAATTCAGAACAACAATATTGTTTGACTCTAAAAGTATACTCATTTTGTAGCTATGGATGACCTTGATTTACAAATAAACTTTCATGGGACTAAGGCCCTCTTTTTAAGAATTAGGTTAAAATTATGTACATTTTGTGTTACGGAATGACATTTTTTAGATTAAATTGCTGTAAGGTCTCTGAAGCATTAAAAATATGTCAAATATGTAATAATGTTATTTTCTTATTTCAACAATGTTAAATCTTTCTGGAACAAATGGACTTTACAAAATTTGTCAAATAAACACACTAATTTTTCTTACTTGAAATTGTATCTTTTTCCATAATAACTACAATTTGTAATAACATGTTAATTAATTATGCATATTTTAATATTTATCAGTTTGAAATTGCATAAACTTATTAAGAAAATTATTATTCATGAAAATTTAGACTTTCTAGTTTAATTCAATACCAAATTTGACATGATTAAACTAATTTGAAAATTTGGGGTTCAACCGTTCATGTCCTGTTTTGCTTGGAATTGCCCATATATCTGTATTCAAAACATAAAATTAAACATATACATCTAGTGTTATACAGTGTATTACATGTATTCAATACTAGGACCACATATTTGTGGTTTGCCTTTCTATCTTGAGATGTGGCTGTATTTACCCCATCTAATGAATATGCTAAAGTAGAGAAAAATATCAGCTATTCAATGAACAATGTCATGATGAATATTCATTTTGTTATGAATATTTGAATGAGATTTAACTAGAATATTCATAAACTTATCAAATTGGCAACAGCTGTTGTTATGAGGCTTTGGGTTGTTCCACTTTGTTAGTGGGTGATGTATTGAACTAAGTAAGAAATATATTTTACGGACATGTTTTTCTTTTTTATGTCATTTAAAAGTGAAAGTTATTCAATCAAAAAATATTTTTAGTCTTAAAGGTATTGACTAACATTTACCACAGTTAAAAAAATCTGAGCTACATGATTCCCCATGCTACCATTGTCTTTGATAAGGTCTAAAAATGTCGCCCTGAAAAAAAATTGTATTTCAAAATGATTATTTAGTGCTTTAAAAAAGTGAAAATCGTAAGTTGATCAGATTCACCTGCCCATTTTCTGCCATAGACTTACTGTGTGTACACCTACGCTATTTAAACTCGCCCCGAGTTTTAATTGTTTATTCATGCATAACTTGCCATTGGCAGTGTAACTTTCCAAACTTTTTAATTCTAAGGGTGTTTATTTGTCCATATGAACACTACTATGTAGTTCAGATATCAAAATTTGACAATTTCTTAAATGAAGCTCCACAATGTTAGCCTATTACTTTTAATTTCACAAGAAAAATAAGATCTTAAAAATTTCACCAATAAATAATTAATTAATTAGGCTAATGTTTGACACATCATTCAATACCCATTACCCTTTTTATATAACACACTGTTCCGGTATGTTGCCGATTGGAGAAAGTAAATTTGTAGTGATTATTTTACTCTGGACAGGCTCTAGTATTGAATGAGTTAAGGAATACGTTGTTCTATCACACATTCCGTTGATTACACACTCACTTGTTACATAACTGACTAGTAATAGTATACATGTACTTCACAATGAATATAGTTTCACCCCGTTAAATTAATTTGTACAATACATGCATTTGATTTTGAATGGAAGGAAAATTGTTTTGATAAATTCTTGTAATTGTATTTACTCTACCATAATTCCCAATGAAATTTTCCATTTACATGCATTTCTACATGAAGGACGAATCATCCAGTATATAATGTTCTGTACATCACAAATGGCTTTTCATATTTAGCCTGATGCTAGTGATGCAAATTACTTCATGTTGAGTAATGGTTGAGTAACTTGTACAAAAAAATTACTGCTGATGCAGATTCAGAGAATTTTCATGATGAACAATTTGCTTTACCGGTAATTGTGATGCCATACGTCACAGCATATTAAAGACGCTACATGTATATAACACTGTGGAAGACCCGTTTAAAAATTGTCGAACTTTGCCATCTTACATATCTGACAGTGCTGAATAGACAAATAAACACCCTAGAACACAAAAATTTGGACAGTAATGCTTTCACTTGTACAATATGTGCAGTACAAATTGGCTTATTGGCACATCAATTTATTCTCAGCCGATAGGAAATTCTGCAACACAGCAGTCTATGGGGAAAGCTGGAATGGTCTCTCAATGATTTTCACTTTTTTAAAGCACGTAATGATCATTTTAACCTGCAATTTTTTTCAGGGCTTCATTTTTAGACTGTATCAAAGACACTGGTAGCATGGGGAATCATGTAGCTCAGATTTTCTAAACTAGAAACATTGTTATACAATGCATAATGATTAAAGACACTATATAACATTGTGGAAGCCCCATTTAAAAAATTGTCAAACTTTGCTATGTGACATATTTGACAGTGTTTGGATCTATAATAAACACCCTAGAACACAAAAGTTTAGATAGCTATGCTGTCACCAGTAAAATATGTACAGACAAAGCTCGGCACATGAATTTATTCTCAGCTGATAGGAAATTCTGCCGCACAGCACTCTATGGGGGAGAACAGGGATGTTCGCTCGAAGATTTTCACTTTTTAAAAGCACTTAATGATCGTTTTGAATAACAATTTTTTCAGGGGTTCATTTTTAGACCTTATCAGAGACACTGGTAGCATGAAGAATCATGGAGCTCAGATTTTTTAACTGGAAACATTGTTATACGATGCCTTTAACACTTTGGGTGCTGGGCTAAAAATCCAGGTGTGTTAACCAGGGACTGAATTTTTTCGGACTTATGCGTATAAACTTTCATACAATTTTTCTGTGAAAATTCAAATGCTATTGAGACCAGACAAATTAACTCATTTATTTGGTTCAATGTGTCTTCATTTTATGTTATATATCATTGGTATCAACTTCAGTGATGTTTGTCATTCGAATTATAAGGTATGGAACTGATTGTCTTCTTGGCGAACCGGTGCGCCGATAGTAACTCATTGATGTTACACGTGGGTGAGCCGGTGCGCCGATAGCACCCAAAGTGTTAAGAGCAAAATAATGTTGTTACTGGAGACCTGTTCAGTGTTCACACAATCAAAAGACCACTACAAGGTTCTTAGTTCTCAAATTACAATGCATATTCATACATGGATCTGCCCTTGCAAAATGTAGATTAAGCATCCAAAATATAACTCAGTTTTGGATTTGGGCAAAAATGCTTAACTTTCAAGGTGATCTTTGACAGTCTGCATAGTTATCCACTCATTCATAATTTCATATTGTGAAAGATGAAAATTCACTTAAACAAAAACCAAAACCGCCAAAACAAACTTTCATGGCCAAATCCAACAGGAAATATTTCTTTAATCTACGCTACATCTCATGAGACCGATTCCACAGCCTAAAGGGGGGGGGGCGTTTTCAGCAAAAATGGCGTCTTTTCCGTGAAAAAGAGGGTGTCTTCTTTACATCCCCCTTTGGCAAAAGGAGGGTGTTGAACACCCAAAACACCTCTCCTTGGTATGCCTTTGGGTCTATCCCGCCAAAGGAATCACACAAGTTTCCTTTATCTTAAACATTAAATAAATGATGTAGATTGTTCTCATTTATAATTTTCTCATGTACAATCAGACATGCAAGTAACCCAACATTTGTAATAAACATGATTAATTCTCTACACACTAGGCTACACAACCTGTATTTCTGACTCTGTAGAAAGGGTTACACAAAAAAGTATTCACTGTAGGCAGAGCTTCACACTAAGTTGCTAACTCATTTTTTTTTTTACTTGTTCGATCTGTTCCTGTTGGATATGATAAGTGCAATTGTAAATAACAAAAGCAAAGCAAAACAAGGCAGTCAAGGAGCAGATCTTCGACCTGTACATTTCCCTCCTGGAGCAAATCAATGTCGCTGTATGGCCTGGTTTTAGTTCAAGCTGTAGGCCCTACTAACTCTGCTTTCCCTTCAACAACATCACAAAGAAGTCGTGGAAGAATACCTTGATATGGTATCTTGTGTCGAAGTATTGTCCTGGCCGTCATTTCCTGAAGATTTATGCAGTGTTGCGTTGATTCTAATAACTCAGGCAATTCATTATCCACCGAATAGTTTCTGACTACATCAATGGGCTTTTCTCCACTTGCATCCATTTTATAAATGGAACATCCATGTCGAATAAGTACAACAATAATTTCTGATGTGATGGCAAAATCACAATTTACATACAGATTACCTGCAAAATGCAATAGAGACGCCCCATTGGTTGTACATGTATAGTCAACATCTTCAAACACTAACATGCGATTGAGAAAATGTCTCACCCTTTTACGAACTTCCCCTAAACCGCCAGAAATGTCATTGTTAAAATCAAATGCGTCCAAGGATCCAGGAATTGCAGAAACGCATGTTCTTGCCTTCTTGTCGGTCATATTTCCATCTAGTTTGTTCCACAAGTGCTTATATCATGCTCTTCTCCGCAACACTGCATATTTTGTCAATTTCCTCCTCCTTATCACACTGCCACACAAGATAATACAATATGCATCCAATCTTGCAGCAATATACACAGCTGATTTTAGTTTAACCGACGTTACACTGGCAATAAAGCCAGCAATTGCTTCGAGAGTTTCTGTCACATTATGAAATGAAGGGAACTCTTGTTCGTACATGTGGCTGACATTTACAATTACTTCATCTAAAGCTCTCAGCACACATTCTACTTCTGGAGATGTGGGTGGATCTGATGACAGCTGGAAGACGATACCCTTTTTCATAAAATGAGGGTCATCTATCACATTGGGATAAAATACCGGTGGCCACAGGTACATTCCCTTGATCTCTTTTGGTAGAATTCGATCCAAGACTAGAAGACCCTCTACACTCTGTAATCCGAAGCCATTTTTTATCTTTTGCAAATCACCAAGGTTTCTGCACTCACAGCGATCACCATATGTTCTCTGAGGGGATGAACGTTTGTGGATGACGTCATCAGGGTCTTCATAACGAAGTACCATCGCCTTTTGAAACCATTCAAAGGCCAAGTGGTGCATTCCTAATTCATAGTAATCACCAACAGCCATGGTGCTAGCGAGTAGTTCAAATGCATCTATCTTGTCTATCTTGGAGATGTTTGAATCATACACCAGAATGCACTCAACAATGTCTTTCATGCCGTGCAGAGCGGCACATAGCGTCGGCGACATTCCAAGGGCATTGCACATTTGAACAGCACCGTGTTGCCATAACGATTTTACAATCTTTTTTCGTGCTTCGATTCTCCAGTCTATATTTTCATATTGCATATCTAGAGATTCATTGCTGGCAGTGTAGTCCACGTTTAAAAAATGTGCACCGCAGACATAGTGAAGGGGTGTATTACCCTCTTTACAAGCGAGATTGGGATCAGCCTTCCTGTCCAATAATATCTCGACCACCTCTGCATGCAGCCCAAGGCATGCAAGCATTAATGGTGTTCGTCCCAATTCATAACCAGCATCATCGATAGCAAATCCATCGTCAACTCGACGAATGTATATCATCAAATCTCTTCCAGTCTGTATCACACCATGATCAATTAAACTTGCTAGTTCAGCCCCCGGCCCCAGTTTAGCCATGCCTTATCAGCCGATGACTAACGTTACTCTTCTGTTTTACGCGAAAGTTCCCCGGCAAGTTCAGTGCATGTGGACCGGTCGGTGACTTGTTGAATGTTGTGCCTGTCTATTCGGTACTAGGCTTACTTCAGGATATGTAACGCATACGATCTAAACGTAGGGATGGTAGGCTAAATCCAACTTCTACCTCCAAAATCAAAGACTAAGCGGCGGAAAGCTTTGCATGGCCGGTAATACGCACACCTTGTTCATGTTTAAGCAGTTAACTATTCCCACGTGCAGTGACAGTGCGCGGCCATATTTCACTGTAAGGGTTTAGCCTATAAAGATGGCAGTGCAGTGTTAAATTCAAAACCCGCTCTGATTCAGATCAAAGCAGACAGCGGGTTTGTAGTAGTTAGATTCGGGGGGGGGAGGGGTCAGTTTTGTTTGTGGGTGTGCACGAGCTTCATGGAATTCAGAATTTTGAAGAGTAGGGCCTGGCAATTTTGTATCGGAATTTCAGACCACACACTATTAGGCTTAATTGCTGTACAAACTCCTCCGAAGTTGAAATCTAACTATGTTTGATCGATTTTTTCTTATTATGCATGATTGTACAAGATCGAGATCGGCTGTGAATAGTGACCAGTCGACTTGACTTGACGACTTGACTTGACGCAATCCACGTTTGAGACCATTTTGATCTGTTCGCGGTTCCTTAATGGAAATAATCACTATTTCAGTGAATGTCATGCGTGGCTAGCAGGAATGGTTGTTATAGTTGGCAATTTGGATTGTACAGGCTGGGCAGGTTCTTCCAGTGGTCATCCAGTCGACTCTTGAAAGTGTTCATGGTTGGTGCTGACACGACCACCTCTGGGAGGCTATTCCACATTGACACCACTCTGTGAACAAAAACGTTGCCCCTGAGGTTGAGTCTGTATCTGTTCTTCTGCAGTTTGAGAGAGTGTCCTCGTAGTGTCCTTCCACTTGCTAGTGTCATATACTGCATAGTGTCCGTGTAGATATTTATAAACCTCGATCATATCACCTCTGAGTCGTCTGTGCTCCAATGTTGGAAGTCTCAAGGCTTTCAGTCTCTCTGGATATGGTTTATCCTTCAGTGAACCCAACAGCTTTGTAGCCCGCCTCTGTACATCCTCGATATCGCTACACAGGGTTTTCTGATAAGGTTGCCAAACGCTATGCCCGTATTCCAAGATGGGCCTTACCAGACTCTTGAACAATAGGACTAGTACTTCTTCTGTAAGGTAGTCAAAAGATCGTCTGATAAGTCCCACTATCTTTGTTGCTTTCGCAGTCGTGTGTGCTACATGGTCCGCAAAGTTCAGCTTGTTGTCTACCCACACACCCAGATCCTTCTCTGCTGTTGTTTCTGCCATTTGTTGCACATGCACAGCATAAAGTTTAACGTTAGACAGACACTGCCAGTTCACTGCACTGACTGCACCGCAGTGTCAAGCAGTCATCCGGGTCATCAGCGCGTGAACTCAGTACGTGAACTCCAGTCCAACACTGAGTGGTGAGCAGTCTCCGGACACATGCAGGAATCCCGTCTTTTCTTGCAAAAACACCAAGATATCACCTTGTAAAGTCAATTAAATTCTGCAGTACACTTCCCCACACTTTTCCTTCGAATAATTTTCAGTCTGTACAGTTTGTGACAATTCTTCAATTTTGGATAAATTTTCTCAGAGCGAAAAAAAGCTACTGCTGCCACGCATGACGTCACACCAATGAAGAATGAATTTTGAAGAGTAGGGCCTGGCAATTTTGTATCGGAATTTCAGACCACACACTATTAGGCTTAATTGCTGTACATATAAACTCCTCCGAAGTTGAAATCTAATTATGTTTGATCGATTTTTTCTTATTATGCATGATTGTACAAGATCGAGATCGGCTGTGAATAGTGACCAGTCGAACTCACTCTGGATTTATTTTGAATCCTACAGATTTATTTCTAAATCTAAATCAATTTAAATCAAAAGATAAAAGATCTGAATTTAAATTGTTTGAGTCTTTGAGATTTAAAAATAAACTTTTAGGATTCAAAATAAATCCAGAATTCGACTGGTCACTATTCACAGCAGATCTAGATTTATTTTTTTTAAATCCATGAAATTATAGGGTCTGACTGCCATCACAACAATTATTTAATCATCTCAAAATTGATATAATTAAGAAAAGGCAGTATTTTAAAATAAGTGTAAACTGAAAAGTTACAAAATGAACACCATGTGGTCGCGAAGAGTCAATAAAGAATAGCCTAATGTTCTCAGCTGGTCAGCCATGAATGCCAATTTCAATAAAGGAGCCCCTGCCAAAATGACTTTGAGATTAGGCCCTACAGGGTTTGAGTCCTGTTTTTACCATACGTGTTTGTTTGTTGTTTGTTTGTTTGCTTGACGTGTGCACACGTTTGTCTTATCTGCCATTTTAGAAGTCTATACTGGGACACTGGGATCAAAACACACTCGTCAACCAGGAAAAAAATGAGTGGCTTACCGATCTTGAGTCATTTTGCAGACTCCTTCTCAAAGTCAAACAAAAGTGGCAGGGGCTGCATGCCGACCATGAAGACATAACTCTACTCACTTGACCATAGTCTGGCTGCGACGTAGTGAATGGACCAGTAAAATAATTTTTTCGATTCCATTAGCTTCGCGGCCGGCCTCTGCTTCGCAGCACTAGGGGAGAGCGGGGCGAGTCCGCCCACCACGTGATCTTCCCCTTTGCTGTGATTGGATATAAGTTTCGCTGATTGTAATGACAACCTACCCCTTGTTAACAACATACGTTGGCGAGAGGTCATGTGCTCGGAATCCCAGAAACTAACGGTGAATTATCCGTTTTGAGGTCATTTGAGTAAAAAAAATTTAAAAATTCAGATTTCTTGTATTTTTTTATAGACATTCAGGAATGTAGTAATAATAAGTTTTGTTATTAGAAAGGTGTGATATTTGCCTATTGAAAAATGCCGTTGATACTTCAACGTAGGTTGTACATTTTGCGCAGAACATGAGAAAAGAAAATCACAGCCCGTGGGGCAAGTTCGCCCCCTTTGTGACGGGGCAGGCTCGCCCATGGAGCTCTACACGTTAACCACTGAATAAGGAAGCAGATTATTTACTATGTAGCCTAGATAATGCTGAATCACTTTGCATGATTTCATACAAGTCAACAAACAAATGCATATGATAATGTTAACGTAATCCTCCATCGAAACAAATGTTAACAAATGCCCTATTTTACAAAATATTTGAAATATTGTATTTTGTATATCTATATTTTATATATTACTGTTTTCCTTATGGGCGAACTCGCCCCGTCTAACGGGCGAACTTGCCCAGGGGTGAGGCAGGTTCGCCCTGCAGCGGACATTTTTTTCACGGCCCGTTTTTTTTTTTTCAAAACCGTGTGCATGTCCTCGGTGAAAATAGGATATTAGGTAGATATTAACTAGGCCTTTATCCATGATAAAGCACAACATTCTTACTAAAGAAACGACGGCTCTAGAAGAGCGAGAACAAAAATGGTGCAAACTCGCCCCGCTCTCCCCTACGCCGGAAGCGTGGGTGGGGGCAGAGGTGGCAGTTGCCCCCCCCCCCAGTTTTTTTTTTTTGGAGGGGCAAAAGGAGTTTTCGCCCCCCCCCCCCATGTGCCCCCTGGAAAGATAAAAAAGTAATTAATCAATTATTTAAAGATCAAAATAAACAATAAAGACACTTTTCTTGTCTAAAAATGTCATTTCATAACTGAAAAATGCGAAATTTTTGCACCTAACGGGGCACTTACACTTAGCCTATTAGTAAATTTAGTGTGATAGATGGTAGCCTCGCGTCCTTCGACGACTGTGCTCCCGTGAAACATACCTTTTGAAAACCCTTTCATTTTTACTTTTCTTCTAAGCTTTCTAGCAAATACTTTTCTTTGCTCGAACAATACGGTCACGTATAAATTAATGAATATATTTTAGACTAACATAGGCGGGACAGAGGGGGCGGTCGTCCCCTGTCCAAAAAGTGGAGGGGCGAAATACATTTTCACCTCTCCAAAAAGCCCCCTCCCCTTTAAAAACGGAAGAAGAGTGGAAAAGACAATTAAAATCTACGAGTTAAGAGTAATTCTAACGTTTAATGGCTAATTACGCAAACCACTTCAATCTTTCGCTTCGCGCTTCGCGTGCGAACAGACTCTCTCAATTTGTGTTCAATGGTTGTCTTTCCGAGGCCTAAGGCTACTATTTCAATGGAAACTTCAGTACACAGGAGTCAGTGGCCAAGAGGGTCATGGATGGTGATGCCCCCACTTGATCAGCAAGTAAAAAAACAATAATAAAAGGCTATAAATAAAAAGAAGGTACAACTATGGGCAACGGGTCAGTGGGATACATGATCAGATCACCCATCGTCTGTGGATGATGACAATCCGACAGTTTTTGCGTGACGTGATCCCTCCCCTCCCCCGCCCCAGAAAGGCAGGTGCAAGAAGATGTGGTGAAAAGAAATACTAAAATGTGTGAGCTAAGACTTTCAAGGGATAATCTATATGTCCATTTTGATTTTCGCTGCGCGCTACGCGCGCGAATAGACTATCCCGATTTGCATCAAATTTTAACGGTTGTAGCTTTCTGGAGGGCTAAGGCAATACTGCTATTTCAGTAGCAACTTAAATAAACAGGAGTCAGTGGGGTACCCTTTGTTGGTACATTTAAACATTTGTCGATAATTAAAGACCCAACAAAATTAAATGCGTGCTTAAAATGTGACAAAAACTGTTAACTAGTTCTTAAAAATGAAAGTAGGTTGGATGGTTTATAGTGGACCTAATAGTTTTTACGTACTGACTCGTGACTACAAACGTACAATGACTATGCACATTATTGGGGGACACTCTATGAATTTTTCTGGACAGAAGGTTAATGAAAATTAGTGAAATTTTTTACTTATCAATTACAAAACGGAAAAAATCGGATCTTGGGCCATTTCACCGAATTACGCAGAAGAACAAATATTCAACCTTCTATTTACAAAAAAAATGTAATAAACAAACACTTCTTATATTGTCAGAACAAAGGTGCACCAAATGACGCGTAAATAAGACTTAGAATTTCAAAATTTCCTGAACTGTGGGAGGGGGAAACCCCCTCCCACACTCTCCCATTCTTCTTCTTTTTATTCTTCTTATTCTACTTTCGTTCATTAGAAGCTAAAAAGCTTGCCTTGCAATGATTAACTGGATGTGTGTGTGTGTGTGTGTGTGTGTGTGTGTGTGTGTGTGTGTGTGTGTGTGTGTGTGTGAGAGTAGTGTGTGTGTGTGTGTGTGTGTGTGTGTGTGTGTGTGTGTGTGTGTGTGTGTGTGTGTGTGTGTGTGTGTGTGTGTGTGTGTGTGTGTGTGTGTTGTGTGTGTGTGTGTGTGTATGTGTTTGTGTGTACGTGTGTGTGTTACTGTGTGTGTTTGTGTGTGTGTGTACGTGTGTGTGCGCGTGTATGTGTTCGTGTACGTGCACGTGCGTTTGCGTATGGTCTGTGGTTGGATGAGCCCTTACCAGCGTCGTCGATCCTGGGGAGCGAGGGGGGGATCCGCCCCCAATAGAAAATATTGGGGGGGGAACATATCGATTCCCCCGCCCCCAATAATTTTGACAACTTGACAAATTCATAATATGCAATGCAAATATTTGTTTTTAAAAGCATTGGAAAGCACTATGAAATCATTAAACATGGCACAAAACTACTATTTCACATATAAAATTTTCAATTTTTTGGTGCGCTTCAAGCGCAAAATTCTGCATTACAATTTGGCGCGCTGGCGCGCGGAGCGCCGTAAATTTCGGACAATTTTTCAGTTTTGCCCCCCCCCCCAATCCGAAACATGGATCGACGCCCCTGGCCCCTACACACAAAAATCTGCCCCCTTAGGTCTTTGTCCCCCCCCCCCCCAATCCAAAACTGCTTCCGGCGCACGAATTCAGACTATGTACCACTGCACCGGTGTTGCAGCTTTTCATTTGCACTACTAAATTTGCCCTTCCCTCGATGCAATAATTATACCATGCAGGGTATCATTTTGAAGGGAATGAAATATTGTTTTGATGATTCTAAGCGTGCATTGATCACTACTAAGAGAAGGCAGCAATAATCGATCAAACACAGATTTCCAAACTCCAAACGGAGAACGTTGTCAATTCAACTTGGATGATTTCGTTAAAAAGTATTAGGCGTGCCACAAAGCCCACATTATGAAAAGAGCCGAATGCGTGTATTTCTATGTTGTAATGATCATAAGGGATATTCAGCTGCATCCCCATTTACTGATGGCTGTAACCCCGGGTTCATTCAACTAGCCCCTCCCCACCCCCCCCCCCCTCCACGATTCCATCCGAAATATATGCATGTTATTGCTATATATATTTTCCATTACTTCAGTTATAAGAATAATATAATATACCTGATGTAAATGAAACGGATTGGTTCCAACACATATTACTATTCAAATAAGTTTGGATAAAATAAATTGATTTTTAGTTCCTCAATTTTGTGATCTTCAATTCGTTTGGTATCCATGCATGCATCGTGAGGATATAAACTATCACTTATCTGAAGTTTTCTGTTATTTGTTTAATTTTTGGTTCTGGTGATTCATGTTTAGAACAAAAATGAAGTTAATTTATCATGTTTTGGCACAAAACTCATCTTTATTAGATGTTATTTTCACTTGCAATTAATGTTTATAGCATTAGTATTTGGAAATCAATACATCACCAAAAAATCGTGACCGATAAAGAGTGGATTTAACATTATGTTTGGAACTAATTGAGCTGTTCGCAAAATTCTTGATTCTTCAAATTTGAGAGGAATGGAGATTGTCGATTTTCTAGTTTTACAATTTTCAACTGGAACGAAAAATGTTGTTACATATTGTAGGCTTACTGACTCGAAGTCAAAGAAATACAAAATTAACCCCCACCTTTTTTTTTTCGTGATTTTAGCAATATTTTGGAACAAAACAAAATCAGCAAACAAAATAAAAACAAAAAGAAACAAAGTGAGGTCTTACCCATTGGTGCCCAGACCCGGCAAATAATACAAGCAAAAAAAAAAACAAAGATTGCCGATATTTTACCAGACAGAATCGCCAACGTGACTTCCTCGAAATTGGCATTATCAACACGCACCTGGTTGTCATGGCAACTGAGCTAGGCAACGTTAATGCCCGCGCCCGCTGCTCACCGATGACCGCTCGTGAAGCTGCACGCGCATCCGACCGTGCGCTTATTTTTGAGTCGCCTGACTCACTGCATACATTCTCACTTGCGGAAGCACTCAATTGGCGTGCAGCACAACCGGACATACTTCGTAATGATGATTAACCCCACTGACGATCTCTCCCGACTGAATCTTCTCGCTCTCCATTTTTTTTTTTTATACTTTTGCAGATTTCAAACGTAATCGTTAATTTGATCGTTTATTTTAGCACTTACATCGGGAAAGACTACAATTAAAGCAAACCCCAAAGATACACTTTATAGCCTACTAATCATAGGCCTAATATCTAGGAAACAATGATCTTACGACGACTGCAGGACAACGACCTCCCTACATAAGCCCTTTTGGTAGGAATGGTTATTACTAGGTGTACAAAGCAACCAGTATATTTCTATTGCCTTTATCAAATAATATCTAACGAGTCACATTTTCAATTCAGTAGGATTACAGTAAACGCGGTTTTACAACGCATTCACTTTTTATCACGATATTTGAAATTTGTGATATATCAGACCAATTTGATTTTTTAGGTGTGGGGTAGGAGTGTGTCACTTGTGACTGACTGTTTAAGTATTCAGTTTCCTAATTTGGCTCTCATTGCATGTAAGTGAACCGTTCTTGGTGTAAAACTTTAAATGGAAATATGAAACCCACTTTTCGAGTGTGATAAGAGACGGAGCCTCTATCTTTAAACCTGCGCAGGCCAGGTTTTACTCGTGAGCTTTGAGAGGAATTAGTAGCTTCGGGGGAGGGGGGAGGGGCAAGGGGCACTTGTTGACCCCACCCCGGTCACATCATGTTTCAATGTTTTAATTAACTTCATTGTATTTAATGAGAGGCGTAATGATTTTTCATACGAAAACTACAAATTCTGGCAGCTCAAGGATTCCAGCGCAGCGTCTTCATCGCCTGGATCCCCATCGTAATTGTCCATATAAGAATGCTAAGGCTTGATAGGCCTATATGTCACCAAAAATGCTACAACGCTCACATCTCGGGGTCTGGGCCTCTGGATCCTGAACCAGAAAGGCGGAACGTCATCATCATCATCATCATCATCATCATCATCATCACCACCATCACCATTGTCGTCTTTTCATTATCATCGTTGCCATCATCACCATCGACGTCATCATCATCATCATCATCATCTTCTTCTTCTTCATCATCATCACCTTCATCATCATCATCTTCATCATCATCACCATCACCATCGTCGTCATAATTATCATCGTCATAATTATCATCATCACCTTCATCGTAATTATCGTCGTCACCTTCATCATTATTATCGTCGTCACCTTCATCATAATTATGTCGTCATAATTATCATCATCATCACCTTCATCATCATCATCTTCATCATCATCACCATCACCATCGTCGACATAATTATCACCTTTTCATTATCATAGTTGCCATCATCACCATCGACGTCATCATCATCATCTTCATCATCATCATCATCATCATCATCATCATCATCATCACCATTGTCATCATCATTATCATGATCATTAATATCATCCCCATTGTTATCATCATCATTATCATTGCCACCACTACCATATTATCATCATCATCATCATCATCATTATCATTATCATCACCATCATCATTATATTCCACTTCTCTATGTGCCTCCTCTCTGTCTTCTTTATCGTTTTACCATTTTTCTTTTTGTAGGCGTTGATGTTGAAATTTAATTTTAATTTAGGGTAGGAAATTGTCTATGCAGCCAATAATAGTGCATCATAAACTACAGTACCAGCAAAAAAGATAGCACAATCACATTAATTATAACGGGCAATATGTATAACTAATATTTTCAGATCCGGAAGTAACATAATGACACAGTGATCGGGTAGCCGGTCAAGAGACTATCGGCTACAGATAGAGTAACGAGCAGGAATTCATGATATTTTAAGGTTTCGCAGTACTATGAGTCTATGACTCCGTTCTTATAACTGCGCATGCTCCCATGTATCTGAATTTTGTAAACATCGGAAATTTTGATTTATTCAAGAAAACAAAAGTTTCCACAGAGGTCAAAGGTTGATTGTTTGATAATGAAGTAATCATCGAGTAAAGCTGTCACATTGACAAGATCAGTATAGGATAGGAGTGGATATACTATGATGAAAGACTGAGATTTGACGCAACAGCTGTGTGATTAAATTC
>JZLH01S0150911.1:93451-105344 GCA_001188425.1 Eucidaris tribuloides
CTTGACCGTCGGCTCAAAGGCACTCTGTAAGATTATGAAATACCCATTTGAAAGTTGTCAAACTGGAGACCTGACCTATACATGATAGTGTTTGAATGAAAAACTAAACATCTTACCAAATAAACAAACAAAAAATAAATAGTTGTGCTGTCACTAAGTAAATATGTATAGATAAATATAAGTTCTACAATAGTTCTATATACTTTTATATGATTATATATAGTTGTATTAGTTATATATAGTTGAAGACAATTTTTTTAGACATCACTCTATGCGGAAAAAGGAGCCTCGCATAGATTTTTATTTTTTTGACCACTGAATGGTCGCAATTTTTTTTCAGAACTTAATTTTTACATCTTATCGGGGACACTAGTAGCATAGAAGATTATGCAGGTCAGATTTTTTTTAAACTGGAAATGTTCCTTTAAAGTTCCTTTAAAGTGACGACTCTCTTAAAGTGCAGTATCTAAATGAAATGTGAACTATTTCTGGAGATGGCTAATAGACACTAACTGTCTACTACATGGCACATCGGGCGTTCGTCCACGCTACACCCACTTAGCCATTTAAAGTCTGACGGGTGACTCATGGCATTGGCAGCATTATTCATCGATGCTTTGTTACATGGTTGCATTAATATAGGAGTTAGCCTTTGTTTTTCCTGGAGCATACACTCATGCTCATAATTATGTAATATTTTAGAGACATTTTAGAAGTTGTCATTTTTTCCGTGAACGGTCCATTTAGGATTAATATTTGCTCACCCCAGGTGAAACAATTATAATCTAAGTATGTCAGGACTGCTGAGCATTTTGTAGCGTCCGACTCGACGCTAAAACCTGTGTTTAAAAATGGCGGTATTCAGAGTTGTTGTTGATTCACGTGGTGGTTACGCGCGTTATTAGACTTGTAATAGACTATTCTGATGTTAATTTAATGATAATTGACATTAGATCAAGCTTTATAATTTTTTTTGTGTTTTTTATTACTTTAATTTAACGTTTTTTCATGATTTTTGGTGGATTTTTGAAAATAAATGTTATTGCGCTCAAATGTATTTTAGTTTTTACTTTAGTCACCTCATGAAAATCCAAAAATCGCTTCACATACTGCGTTTTTGTGAAATAAACACTTATCTCGAAAATTTTGGACGATATAGGAGACAGAACTTCGTAGGTATGAACAAATACAAATACAAGTACATCAACGTCAATATTAACATAACATGTACACCATTGGGACATAATAACAATAAAAATTGAGTTAAACGAAGAAAACGAGACATGTATGTATGAAGTTTTAATAACAATAAAACTTTAATTAAACCATCATTAAGTCCCCTTTGAAGCCAATGACAATCCTTTTCTCAGGAAACCCCTTCTTAATTTTTATTCATGAATTCTCATTAAACCCCTTAAAACTGAACTAGAACACTTTCATGAAAAAGGACTTAAGACAATTTTAATATCAGAAGTATTCAAGTAAGTTTAAAAAGTTACTGTAGCGAGCTCATAAACATTTCTTTGTTATTTTTCTTTACTTTATATGTTCACACTCAACTGTACAGCTAAGGTGCTTTATCCCAATACTAATCAAAATCTAACCTGTCACCTTTTTACAAGCAAATTATTTTCGTTATAACTGAGAAAAGAACCTCATTATTTTCTATTATAATATATATATATATTCTATTATAATAGCGACATTACGTTCGTTACGCTAATAAGACATGTGCAATAACTAATTTACACCAGCACGGAAAAATATTGGACCGAAATGACAGATCATCTTAACATATAAATAGCATGTCACAATCACAAACAAGTTGGATTTTGTTTCGTGAAAGTGAAATGTAAACCGATAATGTCATGTGTTAATATTTTGCTTTTGCATCGTAATGGGAAAGGATCGAATCAACGACGTATATTAAACGTACATGAGCAAAGAGCAAAATAAAAACAAGAAAAGGTAACACTTCAGAAGGAAAAGATAATAAAGACCTACCATAGATACTAGAAGTTATCTGATGCTAAACCGAATGTTCAAAATTAGCCACAGAAAATACTATTCATCTACTCAGTTATTACAACGATTATCATGTCACTCCGTTTACATTTGCAAAGATTGTCATTTTAACAGATGACAATGTTCTTAAAATTACAATTAAAAAGGCAAAATACCTGTCCCGCTTATGAAAACAAAAGACGTTTATTGTGACCACAAAACGAGATATTGTGTCACAAACGATCATTTATCTGCAAAGAGACTGTTTTGATGTATAAAAGTACACCCGTGCATTCATAAATTTACTGTTTAACGTAATAAACAAAATCACAATGAATGTCACAATAAAAAAAGTGTTTTCCCTTGATTTGATGATAACAATTGAGCCCACACTAGGCAATATCAAAATTAGTTGCTACACCGTGGTTTACGAGTTGTATAAACATTTATAATTATTATTGAATTAAAGCAAATTTCCTCTGAAATATTACTTCTGTAAGTAGAGGTATATACGATATTTGCCATGGCGCTGATGAGAAAGTTTATGTCTTTACTTAGAAAACCAACACTATGAAAATACAGTCACACAACCCAAAATCATAGCTTATCACAACGTTTCAAATTGCTTTCAAAGCAAGTGATTGTGAATGTTGTTGATTGTGAAATGGTTCCAAGTACACACACTTACAGATATATAAAATCGGATATATAGGATATCAATAATTCAAGCAAAATAATTTATCTACGGATGCAAGCTCTGTGTGGCTTGTGACAAACATGGCAGTAATTGTATTGTGGTTTTTCAAATGATTACGCATTGCCAAAAGATTTGAAAAAAAAATAGATGCAGATGAAGTTTAGAAAAGGTTTCACATAATCCTCCTAAATCTTCGTAGTATGCAGAGATTTAACGGTATCATAATATTTACGTGATGTTATCTAACAGTGGCAAAAGTTGTGTTAGAGTTGAAAGAAAGAAAACACATATATTGCAAGTTATGGCACATTTTTACATTATGCGTGTGTCATGTATATTGTACTGATCTATCTCCCATCCCCTCTCTATATGTATTTGTATATCTGTGTGGGTTTTTTTTTTTTTGTGTGTGTGTGTGTGTGTGTGTGTGTGTGTGTGTGTGTGTGTGTGTGTGTGTATGTGTCTGTCTGTGTGTGTATGTATGTGTGTGTGTTTGTGTGAGTGTGTGTATGTTTGTGTGTGTGCGTGTGTATGTGTGTGCGTGTGCGTGTATGCGTGTGCGTGTATATGTGTGTGTGTGTGGGGTGTGGGGGTGGGTGGGTGGGTCGATGTGTGTTTGTGAGTGTGTGTGTGTGTGTGAGACAGACAGACAGACAGACAGACAGAGAGAGATTTGAGTGCATATGTTTACATTCTCCTTGTGTGCACTTATTGGGGTCATACAAGTGTATATCCATTATTCCAACTCTTTTACAACAATATAGCTAAGTCATGAAACCAAAATAGAGTATTCTTAACTATACTTTACCTGAAGTACATGTACATGTATATGGAAGATAACGTAGTGCAATTATATAGCATGTACCAAATAAAATGTGTGTGGGTAATTTCAATAATATAAAGAACAAAATGGGCAAATAATTTGTATATGAATTATGTCGAAACGAGAAAATAAAACAAAACATGCGATAAGCTATACAGTAATACTTAAATTCATACCTCCATTGAGAACGCAATTACCTCACTTATAACAAAAACAGACAGAAACATGTACAATAGGAAGATTATGTGGAAATACTTTTGTGGTATACCGGTATTATATTTTGACGAGTCACTTGGCTCTTATTTCTGATTTTTTTAAATATAAAACAATGATTATCCTTGATACTTCATGGACGAAAAGGGGACACATCTTGGCGACACTATACAGTATCAGGTCATCACGTCTTGACACACAATGCTTTCAGGGTGATTCATCGCATTTGTTTCATCAACATCAAATATTATTAATATAGATACAAGAGGGATATCGTTACGACTATACAGAAACTGGACTTATTTGGAGATAAACACTATTGGATCCAACGTCTGTTTTAGGTTCTGATTACACTGTAAGATGGAATTAACGTTTGTAGACCTTAATGTCTGTTATAATTTCTAAATACACTGTGTAAGGACCAACGTTTCAACTTCTGAAGCTCATGTTAGAGATACTTTTATCATTATTAGATCTCAAAGGTAAATGATATGATTGGGGGTAGTCCTTAACTTGGGATGAAACTATTCTAGAATCAATTCAATTATACAAGGATTCTGCTGTGAAAATCTAGTAGTCAAACGTTGGTTAATTCCAAAATAACTAATGTCAACATACCTCGTGGCAGGCAAACCTGTTGTGTAGCTCTCTATGGCTTGTTATATCTATCGGGGCACGATAGAATTACAATAGGATTATGTTCATGCTTGATTCTCCTTAAGTAAACAAATTACAGACAAATCCTTCCAGCTGGGAGATTTACTCCAGCTGGTGTATAGTTGGTATATATTTCAGCTGATTTGGTTCTTGAGGCATTTTCAAGTATTCCCAATCATGTCACTAATCTTCAACAAACATGAACACAGCGTTTAGAGCATACGATATTGAGCCCAAAGTTTAGAACAATAATTTCTCATTTGACAAAGAACTATCTATTGTATACAAAGGACATTACACCTAGATGATGGAAAAATCACAAACTGATAACATGTGTATTATGCATTTTAATAATCTACCAAAATGTCCACAACATACATTCAAAGAAACGCGTTTATATTAACGAAGGAACGGAATTATCTGGATTATTGTTAACTTAACCATTTTTTGTGTATTTAAGTAAAGCATTTTTACTCCTTTTTTTTCACAGTGGGATCTTCTGCAACAATATGAATGAAATAATAAAGTTACATCGATTTCGTACAATAACTGCAATTGTACTTAAACACTTTCGTCTATTTTTTCTTTCTTTTACAGTAAGCTCTTCTGGAACGTCGTTGGATATATCTGTCACTATCTTTGGGACTAAAGTAGCGACAGCCAGGAATTATTATTATTTCGGATAATCACGTCGCCGATTGCGAGAGAATTCCAGGAATCTTCCCTCTTATAGAATCATAACGTACTCTCATGATGGACACAATTGTACAAACGTAACCCTGAACTATTAACTAGGTTCATCATTATTGTGTTGTACATCGGAAGCACGCCATCGCATCGACATCGAGTTGGATTTGGCAACCTCATTCAATGCTACAGAGTGAAATGATTCCAGTTGTAGTAATTATTTAATTTGACGAGTCAGTCTAAACCACTTGGTGAATTTAACATTCAAATCTCGATTCGAACTCGTTGGTCAGTGTTTGAATTTACTGGAATTTTACTGGAATCAATGACAGTAGTACGAATTCCCTTGATAACAAATCAATAATCAATAGCATCAGTTATTGACCTTTGACCGTTTGGAATCGGATTTGGGATTTTGGATATATCTGTCACTATCTTTGGGATTAAAGTAGCGACAAAATGACACACCGTGCAACAACGATGCAGAGGGTCACCAAGAAGCTACGGCGAATGACAGCACCGGCATCCATTCAGGTATGTTATATATCAACCCCTAGAAACGAGGAAAGTTCAATAAATTAAATAAATTATCAAATAAGTGAAAACGATCGCTGTCGCTTCTTATATGGTTTTTGTACGGAAGCTTATAAGTGGAACGAGAAGGCGACTAATTAAACTTGCCAAGTCTTTGTATAGGCCAAGGATGTGAGAGGCGAGTTGTAAAAACTTGCCATCAAAGCGCTATGTTTAAGACAAGTAGAGGAATTCTTAAAAGCCGACAATGGGAGAAAGAGATTTGTCAAAAAACTCGAGTTGCTTTTTCACCTTTTCGCGACTCGGCGAGTTTTCACGTCTCGCTTTCTCGACTTCTTGGTCTATACTGCCCCCCCCCCATGACAAAAGGGCATAACTGACATTTTGGTGTTTTGGAGATATTGAGCTTAATATATTTTGTTCAACACGTAAAGCCCTATTCAGTGTCAATTAACAAGCGATTATGAGACAAAGGGACACTTCTAATTAATATTTTTTTTGTTGCTGCCATGCTTAAACATGATGTACGAGTCCTCCTATACATTAACTTATATTTGAGAATACATGTCAGTTAAATGCCCTTTTGATCATGGGAGGGGGGGCAGTAATAAAAAAACATGGTGGTTAATAATGTCGTCTTCTTGCTCTAACTTTCAAGCTTCTGTAACAAAATCAATTTGAAGGGGATAGCGATCGCTTTCAATTTATTTGTTGATTAATTTTTCACCAATTTTGCTGCATTTGAAAGTTCCGTGTTTTTGTTCATTTTTCTTTTTAAACTACACGGAAAATTGGCAGTTTAAGTTATCTTAATAATAGAAATGACATACTTTTATTGAACAAAACTGTAAAAAAAGTAACTGTATAAAAAAAAGTAATCTACATTGTTGGAAAAAAACCGTTGGGTCATACAAAAAGGGTCAGATTTGACACGGATTGTGGTGAGCGTTATAAAAGAAAATCTTGACTTCTCATTGTCATTTTCATATATAGTTTGCAGTATAAATTTCGGTTAACATTTAACAAAAACATTCATAACAACACGACACCAGATATGCATTTGCGTGTATGAGAGGGAAAATATGTGCGTAGATTTATGGATATGGATTAGTAGATAAATAGGTAAATGCAGATTGATAAATACATGTGTATTATAATTGTATGCACATATATCATTAAAAAAAGATATTGAAACAATGAAACAATCGAGTTAATAGCATGGCCAATTAGTGGGGTAGCAGAGTCAGAGGGTTGAAGTTAAATAGCAATTTCCTATTTATTCGTATAATTCCATCAAATTAAATGAATAGAACTTGACAGACAAATGGACGAAAGGATGAACTAGCACAATAATGTCTGGAACCACAATTCCATGCAGTCATACATTTATACGAACTTATCACCGTATCATCATGGGTGGATTTGCAATCCGAATATTACCCCATAAACATACAATTGATAAGGCAAAGCGTGAATTCCCCTTTTATCTACATAATTGCAGTGGTGGTCATGATTTTTTATTATAACATCACCATGTTTTGCATTCATATTTACCTCTTTTACGGTGAAAAGCGTTTGTACAAAAAAAAGCAATTTCTGTCACTTGGTAAACCTTGTAGAGCAAAAAGTTTGGCATTGTAAACTTGTACAGTTCGTAGCTTTCCTCTCTTACTTCAAAATAATATTAACTCACCGACAGTGATGACGTAGCAAACGGCCTAGATACCCATCTTGAGTAATATCGGTAATTAATGAGTATTAGACTGAAAAATCTATGCTCTAGGTTACGATTAGTGTAACTATGCATGAGTCCCTATACACGTTGCCGACAAAGTAGAGATGAGGCCCCTACAGTATGTCACGCTATACTAAAGCTGCAAGGCCCCAAGTTTGTCCGGTGTGCTATATCGAATCAACTGTTGGCCAAATGCACCATATGGTATTAGAACAATCACATAGTTTTATTCCAAGTTTACCTAGTTCGATTTTTTGGCATCGTGACACGGTTTTTGTACTTTCCCCTCATAACTGGAATTGCAACGATCGAGACATGTCATCATAGTTTTGCTGTGAACCTGCTGAAAGTCTGGTGATCCGTACAGGTTCAGTGTATACATAATTATTTGTATTGGGTAAATGAAGAAGTTGTGAGAGAGAAGGTCATATGAAATGTGCACCACTTCGAAAATCCGCTGACTGACCGAAACATCTACTCATAAGCAGATGCAAATAGCTCCTAATCTGAGCCCGTGCTATCTTGACCTCTGCTTTGTCCTCGCGACCAACATGTGCCTAGGGTTAGCGTGGGAAACCATCCTGTGAGCCGACATTCCATGGATATCTCATGAAGAGACTTTACTTTTTTGACGAGGAAAATGGATCCTCCTTTTGTTGCTTCTACCGCTCTCAAACGGGCCATCTTGCGGAGATATTGGAGATGCTACAAACAACAGGTAAAATTATTTTAAAACAAATTCCCATGTTTTCCGAATTGTTTTCTGACGAGGCTACGTTTTACGAGCTAAGCTTTTATGTGTCTAAATCATTATCATTATCATCACCATCATCATAATAATTATCATCATTATCACCACCACCACCATCTTCATTGGACACACATCATGCTTTTTATCAAACTGCCAAACGATGCAAAGCACCGAGTTCATGGCAAAAGTTATGGAAAGGGGGAAACGATACCACTTTCTGTAACTTTGCCTTCAGTTTGGCTTTTTGAACCATCACACTGTCTGAAGTTATCAACCTCCGTTATTACTCTGTTCAAACCTTGAGAGACAAACCCTTTTCGTAGGAAGGGGCATTTCCTGATATTGTATTTGGAGGATATCCCTCTCATGTGGCCACCGTGTCCTCACAAACCTATATCCTTGAGTGTAAAGCTCGTTGAAACTGAGTTGGCGGGTGACAACACGATAGCAGATGTTTCTCGTTTTTCTGAAGAAGCGAAGATTTTCAAGGTTTAATTATTTATTTGGTTTGGTATATTCGATTAAAGACATTGTTTAACAATGCTTCGAATCTACAAAAAATAAATATGAACTGGATGGTTCTATATATATTTTTTATCCGTATCTCGAGTTTAGTGTGAAAATGAATCAATGTGGAAAGAAAACGTGCATTTTAATACCATCATTAAATGCTTTAAAACGTGAAAATATATCATTATGGGTGACCAGTTTTGCGTCACATTTTCTGCTATAGACTGTAGGGTTATAATTGTAGCAATTGTAACTATTCAATTAACTATTTAATTGGCATTTATTATAAAGGCTCATATGCCTTGATATTTACGGCATAATTTGTGTAACTTATTTTTTATTATTGATTGTTTTATTTATCCATACACATCATTATACACCCCAGATATCAAAGTTCTGCCATTTTTTTAATGAAATGTCCCACAATAGTGAGAAATGTCTATTACATCAACTTCCATATAAAATAAAATCAGTATTTTGCAATTTTAAATCTTTTTGCAGATCAGATTACAACAAAATGGCGTAACTAGATAAAATACCATGCAGGACTTGTGATCTTTCAGCAATTTCATAACAATGTAATGTATTGAGAAAATATGCGTTTCTTATATTTTACGGAAAGAAAGGTGAAGAGCAAAAGAAGGATCGTAAAGGAATAAATTCATTTACATAACAAACAACATAGGATTTTTTTTTTAGATACCTGCCTTTAAATTAGTTGGATAAATTACAATTCTTCCAGGTCTATGGTAAGCCATTCCAAAGTAAAAAAAAAAAAAAACAATTCTGTAATACAAAACTACCATTTTAGATGAAGAAGTGCATGGTATTGTACGAATGCACATAAAGTTAAATGTAAAGTAGTTCTGAAATTAGTTTGGTAAAATGTATCTCTGAAAGGTATTGGCTAACATTTACCACAATTAAAAAAAAAAATACTGAGCTACATGATTCCCCATGCTACCATTGTCCTTGATAAGGTCTAAAAATGACGCCCTGAAAAAATTGTATTTCAAAATGATTATTTAGTGTTTTAAAAAAGTGAAAATCGTAAGTTGATCGGATTCACCTGCCCATTTTCTCCCATAGACTTACTGTGTGTACACCTAGGCTATTTAAACTCGTCCCGAGTTTTAATTGTTTATAATAATAATAATAATAATAATAATAGTCCATTTCTTATATAGCGCATAATCACCGATTACCTCAGTCTCAATGCGCTTGGATATTATTACCCTGGTCACTGGGATACAGTACTAACCTGCACACAGATGTGCACCATTTCCACTCCCTTGGGAGTATTCCTAGCTGAGCTGCCAAGAAGGCGCATCTAGCCAGACAAACCAAGTCATTCTCACCCTACCAAGTACCCATTTATACTCCTGGGTGGAGAGCAGCAAAGCAGATTAAAAATGTCTTGCTAAAGGACATTAATGCCGGGCGGGCGTTGGGCTCGAACTCGAGACCTCTAGACTATCAGGCACATGCCTTACCAATCTCGCCACAGCACCTCTGCATATTCATGCATAACTTGCCATTGGCAGTGTAACTTTCCAAACTTTTTTTTATTCTAGGGTGTTTATTTGTCCATATGAACACTACTATGCAGTTCAGATATCAAAATTTGACAATTTTTTAAATTGAAGCTCCACAATGTTAGTCTATCACTTGAAGATGAATCATAACATGAATCGACAATGTTTCCTTCTTTGCCAAAAAGGGGTACTTTTACATTAATGATACATTTTAAAAAATCGAATTAGAAAACAAAATCAAACTTATTGTTATAAGAAAATAGGGTGAACTGCCAGTAACTCGAAAATAGTGTACTCCTTTTGTCATCAATTACTTATTGTAAATAATTCATTGTTTTTATGCGCAGAGTCAAGAAAATATAAGTGATAGTGGGGAATAATTGTCGTGTTATAGAGAAATGTTAGAAATGTGACAGATCATAAATCTAGTAAAAGTAGATGTAGTTTATTTGTTTTTTATTTTTTTTGCAGATGTATATGTGAAAAGGGAATTGAAGCTATACTAAAATGTTAACTTTTCTAAAAAGGAAATATTAACAGTATTATTGATATGGTCTGTAACATCCATGATATCACCGATTCCTATAGAAATACACAATTAATACTTGAAAAGGCTTAATTGATCTAAGGTGTAACACTTATTGAGGTATGAAATAAATGTACACTAAAAGAAATACGCAGAATAATAAATTATATCAGAACTTGACATTTCAAAAGTTAGTATTTTCACGAACAACTGGCTTTCATTTGAACTTCAGTACACGAAATATTAAACTTTCATATATCAATACTATAGAAAGTCTTGGCAACTTTGGAGTTGGTGACATTGTCTTAAGTGCCAAACACTTCGTGACGTATATACGTTTTGACAATTGAAATACAAAAGGAATTATTTAATTGTTGAATTTCAATATTTTCTAAATAGTGCACTATTTATGGTGACATGTGGTTGGCATCAGTAATTCTGTAAACAGAGATTTCTTCAGTATAAATACATTGTTGGCTCGTGGGCACTGATTTATAAAGATATAATCTATATCGATAATCTATATCGATATATCTATCTGTCTATATGTCTGTTTGTTTGTCTATATCTCAGTGGCGTACCGTGGGTCAACTCATTGAGGGGGCACCCAGCCACAAGCCAAATGGTGTGCCACATGGGTAATAGATTTTGGAGGAGGAATTTCTACACCCAATTGTTTGGTTTTGAAGAGTGCATGTATCTACATACAATATTGCTGGTTTGAAGTAAATTAGGGAGGCAATCCTGCGAGCGAGCGTAGCGAGCAAGCTGTTTTGAAAGGGAAAATGATTTCTTTGGGGGAAAGGGGAGAAGAAAAAGTACTCTCAGTAAACTCATTCCGTCATGCATTCTGGTTCAATACAAATCGGTGTACGTGTATTGTTTTTCTTGACGATGAAAAGAAGAATGAAACTCTTAATTTGCCCGACCAGACGAGCTTTGACGACTTCAGAGATCCGAGCATTGTTGCTATCACGTATTGGCACGAAACCAACAAAGTTGTGTGGTAAATTTTGCGACCTGTTGACAGCAACCATAATGGACCGGAGGCGTCGATCCGTGGGGGGGGGGGGCGCAGGGGGCGATCACCCCACCAATGAAAACATGGGGGGCAAACATATCGATTTGCCCTCAATAATGTTGACAACTTGAAAATATCATAATATGTAATGCAGATATGTTTTTAAAAGCATTGGAAAGCACTATAAAACCATTAAACAT
>JZLH01S0150911.1:105508-115830 GCA_001188425.1 Eucidaris tribuloides
GACGCCCCTGTAATGGACATTATGCTGTAATTAATATTTGGGTGGATAAAGGGCATCATTTGACGGCTAAGTCCATCCAGGTCATTAATTCAATATCTCAAAGCTTGGAGAGTAATTTCAACATTACGTTGTTGTATTTGGAAGTTATGGTCCCTGGCGTACAAAAGGGGTCATAGCCCATAGTAGGGCAGTTACCTAAATAAAATTCAATCGTGGTATATTCAGAGGTTGTCACGATTTTATGAAGTAAAGTGAGCTTATATAAGATTGATTCAGAAGGCATCGTCATAATGTTGTTTTATGTTTACCACTCTTTGCAGTGTAGTAAGAATATATGATGGCACAAGCGAATTTAAGAAAGTAATTTTATATTTTCTATTATTACCTCCCACTTTGTAGACCGGTGTACATAAATATAATGATAGAGTTACCTGGTGAATGCTTGCAAGAGATTGACAATTACGTATTTTCTTCTTCTTTTTAGGAGAAAACTTTCGATACTATACCGTTTGCAATATTAGTTATATCGTAAGTCCATTGTTTAGGTATGTGCAGTTTGCATTTTGGCAATTGTATGGATACTTTAATGATGGATAAACTAAATTTTGCAGAAAATAGACTATTATGGCTGCGGTTTGTTATACATTTTCAGGCAATCTTATAATTTGTATGCATGTGAAGAAAAAAGAGTAAAAGACAAGAAACCCATATCCAGGTCTATTTAATATCGGTGAGAAAGCACGTATTTGAAACATTATTGTCCAACAAAGAGTGTAATGAAAGCCAAACCGCACAGGGGAAGTCGGGTAAAATCTTGGATGGAAAAACAAAACACTAAATGTTAAATTGCTAAATAATCGGAAGCAATACAATGGCGAGAACTACAGTCTGGCAGAAGAGTACTCGTGGAACATTGTTCGCATTTAGACGGGGGAAATTTGTTATTGCAGTGCTACGAGATTTTGAAATAGAGAGAGAAAAAACGAAATGAAGGCAGTTGAGGGATTTTTAAAGTTTGCCGAACAAATCTGGGGCTATAGGCACCTGCTGGATGTGATGAAAACGCAGTTTTCAACTACAAAATGATGAACGCTGCTTTCAAATCCAGATATTTTATAAAGTTTGTCTCAGTGTTTTTGACATTTTTTACACCGAATTTTACTCAAGATAAAACTGAACTTACGGGGCTTAACTGGGATAGAGATAAGTATTGTAGTATAAAAACTATCCCTACTTCGGTACGCGAGTTTGCATGCATCTTTTGATGATAAAATTTCGCTTGACGGTTACAGAAATAATTGGTTGTCAATAAACACATGTTATAACATTTCGCTTTGAAGTACTTATTTTCGTCATCAATTGTTCTACTGAACATAATAAGATACACTCATGAGATATAACGTTTTGCTTGCGTGCCCAGTTTATCCCCCCCCCCCAAAAAAAAAAATCCTTGAAACAATGCATTTGAATCCCGGATTTGAATTGTACATTCAGGGTGAACATGGCCGGTGGACTTGTACACTTTTCAATTAAAGTTATCTACCAACTATCAACATTAACATTTTCATGCTCTATATGATAAATTCACGATTATCCTTTTTTTCCATTCGATTATTAAAACCAAATCATATAAAGAATACCTTTACACGTATGAACCCCTCACATTCTTTGACGCGTTACAACATATGCGTTTTTATCTTCACTCAGTATACCTTCCAATATATAAATGCTGCAACCTTATGTTTTTAAGGTTATCAGTGATTTTCATCTCTCCATAAGCCCCACTTTCTAGAGATAATAATTTCAATCAAAAGCCTTGTTTTTTGGCATTTTACAACGGCCCGGTAATTGGTCTTAAAAGTTCCAAATATATTTACCGCGGTATAATGTCAGCAATTATGCTATAATCCATGACATATTTATTGACTTCGTTACCAGTCAACAGAAACATAAAGGCTTAAAGAGCGTGTGTAACAAAAAGGGCATAGGGTTAGAAACTGGAGAATATTTCCAATTAATATAGATTTCATATGGTATACGTGTAATTCTCCCAAAACGTGGCAAGAGCCAATTTGCCTCACATTAATCCGATGCAATATGTCAAAACTGTGTAAGATCCAATGGGTCTCCTCGAATTCATAAATATGCTCAGATTAACATGTTAAGATATAATACAAAGTAGTGTTGGTGTATGTCCGTATGTGTAGGAAGGTACCTATGTAAGCCTACATGTACATGCATTTACTTGTTACTTGTAATAGAGTTATGTAATGGCCAATACTATATGTAAATAACCTGGTTTCCGTGAAAAATGGTTGTAGACCCTTTTGGAAATAACTCCATAATATTTCGACCAAGTTGAGAATATCCCCATGTGCAACTTTCTGTCTTTAGAGTCCTAACCATAATGGGAAACATTTACTTTGTTTCAAACATTATCCATAGAAAAACCTCTTCTATAAATTATATCTGCACTTTCTCCATTTGTACACAAACACTTGCCACAAACGTTTATCTCTGCCTCACCCATGCTGATCCAACAATGACGTCGATGGAGTAATATTACGTAAAATAACAGGTGGGGGACGGTCTGACTCCGGGTAAGAAGGTCCCGTTATGACGATCATTCACGACATCGAATCGAATATAAATACCATATATGGATAGCTCTTTGAATGAATTAATGCGACTATATGAGAGAGAAAGAAGGTTACCACTTTCAAAAACCTACAAATCCACGCCTTAAAGGTATTGGCTAACATTTTACCACAGTTAAAAAATCTGAGCTACATGATTCCCCATGCTACCATTGTCTTTGATAAGGTCTAAAAATGACGCCCTGAAAAAATTGTATTTCAAAATGATTATTTAGTGCTTTAAAAAAAGTGAAAATCGTAAGTTGATTCGTAAGTTAATTCACCTGCCCATTTTCTCCCATAGACTTACTGTGTGTATACACCTACGCTATTTAAAGCCCAAGTTTAGTTTTGGGGATTTTTGTTATTTGAAAGCTTTATGCCCCAAAGTCATAACCCTGCAATAATAGATTCTGAATGTCTGTAGTTTTTTTTTTAATTATCTAATGAAAAATCTCGTGTGAACACCCCCAAAATTTTACATTATAGCATCATTAAAGTATAAAAAAGGATTAAGGTACCATGTGTTATACTCATCTGAAGACAGCAGACTCGATCTTATCAGATGAAGGATAATAACTCAATATAACTTTTTTTTATAGTCATTGATAATTCTTGGTTAATTAAATTAATGAAAACAATGTCGGCAAGGGGGCGACCCCCGACATATTGAACCATATATTTACAGTACAGACATCCAAAGTTTAAAAATGTTATATGCAGTAAATGACCTCATATGAAGAGCTGCGATCTGCTCTTATCAGAGAGGTATAAACACATGTATACCTATAAAGCTTTACAACCCTTTAGTGCCTAAGAATTGAAATATTGGGAGCTGTTCCCACAGAGATTTTTCATTATTAAATTAAAAACAAACTAACACACAATTTCAGAATACTATTATTGCAGGGTATATGAACATTCGGAGCATAAAGCTATTCAAAAACAAAAATTCCCGCCAAACTAAACTTGGGCTTTAAACTCGTCCCGAGTTTTAATTGTTTATTCATGCATAACTTGCCATTGGCAGTGTAACTTTCCAAACTTTTTTTATTCTAGGGTGTTTATTTGTCCATATGAACACTACTATGTAGTTCAGATATCAAAATTTGACATTTTTTTAAATTGAAGCTCCACAATGTTAGCCTATCACTTTAAATAATACAGCCCCCCCCCCCAAAAAAAAAATAGAAATCGTCAAAATCGGCTAATCAGTAAGTTGTTCATTTTACCAATATTCTCGGTTGGACACATTTTCTATAAAATAACGGTTATTTAGATTTTGGTTTTTTTGGCAAGGTGGGAGTATATGTTGCCCACTTTGGGGAGAGGGGTATACAGGTAGCTCGTACCATGCTTATACAAACAATATACACCTTTCAAAGAAAATAATTTTGTAATAAAGCAGTTTATTGCGAGTTACGTCAAAATAAAATAATATTTTGATTGTATTTACCACAAGTGCAACACGCCTGACCCATGACCCCCCCCCCCCCATCGCACCATTCATCTTCGGAACACATTTAAGGCCACTGTGCATATCGATCTTCATTTTCCCGTAACCTCTGTGTCGTTCAAATCTGACAAGTGGATCACCGAAGGAGATCAAATGGGATACACCATTCACCCATCACTCCTTTGACGCTCTCCCCCTCTGCCCCTCCTCTCCCCTCCCTCCAGCCCCTCCTCAACCGTCACACAAAACATATGCTTTGTATTGTGGTATTATTATACTCTTTATCTCTCACGTCATGCGCCACGCAATGCGTGCACGTGCGGCATATGAACGGAAAAGTTCCGCAGGTGTAGTGAAATGACTAACTCCCCCTTTCCCAGGGATGGTCGCGGTTTTCACTCAAACTTATATGCTCTGTCTTGAGCGGCATGGTTTTGGATATCATATGCAGAGCTAAATATAGCACGGATATCATACAAAGTATTAGACACACTTTCGTCTTCAGGGACTGCGTTTCTTGCAACAAATTGATCTTTCAACTCTTGATAGCAAGTTAATGTATTTTTTTTTTTGGGGGGGGTCCCAATTGATTGTCCTGTCCGTTAAGTACACAAATATATCAGTTTCTTTGAAATTATCGTAAAGAATAACTTTCGGTTTTTGAGTGCTTAGTTTTCGATCTGCTTCAGTTTTTTGAAGTAATAACTGTCTGAATTTCATATCCGTCATCATGACACTGGAATTTGCACGAAATCATTCAATCAAAGAGCAGTAAATATTGTCATGTAAGTTACTTTAATTTTGTGATGCGTTATACTCTCATATAGGCCGACAGGAGTCAACTCCTCAAAAAGTGGATTGAGAATGATAGGTGAGTTTGGAGTAAATTTCGCTCTTTACAGAGTGATTTCATGGCCCAAATGGTGATTCTGTAACCATTCCTTGAATTACATGCCTTCCTATCAGTTGACATTGTAGACTTTCTATACGTTGTCCGTCACTTTCTCGTGCATTCTTTCTTCGTGCATTGAGTCCTTGACATTACACTACTATTTTTATTTTTTTTGTTAGATTTTAAAACCCTTAATAAGATTAAGTTACAATTTTAGTATCAATATTGTTTTCTGTTTACAAACTAAAATACTAGTATTGCTACGTATCATTTATAATTTCTTCAGTTTTTTTTATCACAGCGCATATCAATATTTTCAAACTAACTACCGTATGTTATTTTTCAGTAAATAAGACGTATTTTTTATTATGTTAATCACCCCTATAATTTTATGGTAACATGTATAAACTTGTGTATATTCTGTACTGAATAATTTCGACACTTGGTATTCTGTTTTTTTGTTTCTCATGAAATAAACATATTTGAAATGACCTGAATTGAACTGAGTGAAATTAACAACACCAAAAATTACTACTTATTCGCTCGTAATCCATTCAATGCTTCTCAATACACTCCTTGAAAATTGTTTTATCGTGACAAGGTTATTCAAAAATTATCAATTGTCACAGTGTAGTGACACTCTATTTGGTGCTGATAGCTATCGTTATGATGTTGTATAAATGCTCCTATTTATACCTTTTGGATATAAAACGTGCGTGTCAATACAGATCAACGCTAACTGGTGTTAAGAAGAGCGTGAAAATTATTTCGCTGAAATGGTGCCGTAATTGAACAAAATGAATAAACAGAACTAAGACTAAATGCATGATCGCAACCTTTAAAACTATTAGACATCGGACAGTAAACGAGGTTAGGCAGCTTATTACTTTTAATTGAGTGTTCCTAAGTTAGTAATGTTACTCATGTTTCTATGAAGTCATGCCACCACGTGAGGTAATCAAACAATACATGACATGATGGGGTGTAAGTGGTATACCGCAGTGCCCTACATCGTCCACACAGCGTTGATTTTCCACAGTATTGTAAAGAGTGTGAATGCATTTTGCAGGCCTCTAGGAAGACAGTAAAAGGGTTGTTTTACAATTAGGGTACATTGTAGATGAACCCCAGTTTTTGTGTAAGTGGTATACCGCAGTGTCCCACATCATCTACACAGCGGTGATTTACCACAGTGTTGTAAAAGAGTGTAAATGCCTTTTGCAGGCCTCTAGGAAGACAGTAAAAGGGTTCTTTTACAATTAGGGTACATTGTAGATGAACCCCAGTTTTTGTGTAAGTGGTAGACCACAGTGTCCCACATCATCTACAAGGCGTGGATTTTCCACAGTGTTGTAAAGAGCGTGAATGCCTTTTGCAGGCCTCTTCTAAGAAAACAATAACAGGGCTGTTTTACAATCGCGGTTCTTAGTAGATGAACACCAATTTTAGGACCTCTTATAAAAAAAAGAAAACATTTCTTTGAAAAATTTCTTTGTCTGACCAATTGATAGCCTCAGGTCTGGCCACAGGTATGAAGAATTTTTCGATAAGATTAAAAAAATAAGTAAATTATACGCAGTTACCTTTGATGGATGGAAAATCATTATAAGAAAATAGTTTAAGTTCAGCACTTTAGGTTTCGAGACGTCAGAGATGATTCTGGAAGTCTCATGGACAAGGATACAGTAAGTGCAAACACAACCTCTGATAATTAAGAAACTAAGAGCAAAAGAAAATCAGAACACCGAACATTTTCTTTCAACAAACAGACTAAAAAATGCGTTATCTTTTCTTTGGTCACATACGTCAAGCGGTTTCAGTCAAATAAAACAAGTTCCAAACATGCCAAAATGAACCTGAAGAAGTGAAGATGATACATTAAAGATTTTACTGTTGTTTGACGTCGTGTATCGGAAAACAAAGTAAACTGTTACCATGTAGCGGGGAAATGAAGTTAATTAGTTAATTGTATTTAGCACTTAATCCACCCGATTGTTATTTCCCGTCCATTTTCAGGGAAAATGTTGTGGTTAGCCAATTATGAGTCGATAATAATATACACGTATCTACTAGTATATACATTTTCCCCGAAAGAGTTAGAAAAATAAAGTATGATGTATGTATGTTTCATCTCCCATTTAAACAAACAAGCGGGTAATGACCTAATACTGGATTTTTTTTGGTTCGGAGAATGAAGGGTTACGTCTCATACAGTACCTGTTTCATTTTTATTAGATTTCCTTTGTATATTATTAGTTTACATTATTTCATTTGTTGCGCTGTCGGACATGCTGTGCTGTGCTTCCGGCAAGCCATCATCGTTAATGATGAACGCATGTATGTGTGTGTGTTTGTGTGTGTGTGTGTGGTGTGTGTGTGTGTGTGTGTGTGTGTGTGTGTGTATGTATGTATGTATGTATGTATGTGTGTATGTATGTGTGTATGTATGTATGTATGTATGTATGTATGTATTTATGCGTGTGTGTGTGTATGTGTGTGTATGTATGTATATATGTATGTATATATGTTTATGTTTATGTCTTATGTTTGCATGTATGTACCGTATGTATGTGTGTAGGTGTGTTTATATTCATAATTTCGTATAAACATATATGTGTGTATATACATATGTGTAATATATATTTATATATGTGAGTACGTATATAATTATACTGTATTTATTTCCTTCATGGATTTACATCAGTAGAAATAATTTCAAACCATTTAATACAAAACTTATGTATATCGCTCCCTTCCCCAACACAAGAAAACCTGTGGCGGGTAAACACCAATTACATACAACCAAATACCATATCTGATTAATTCTACGTAAGTTTGACAAAAGCAGATTATATATCGTGTTTTGACTGCCATTGCGAAAGTAAATGCTGTTTTTATTTGCTTGTTTTGAACGTTACGTAATCATGCATATTCATGACAACAGTGTGATGTCATGTTCAGGACCAGTTATTGTAGAGTAATTGGCACTATTCAATCTACCAAATTTGATAGTTCGAGCGATTTAGTTGAAAAAATGAACCAGTTGCTTTTTATATCAGCCTCTGATCGTCATACGTGCATTATTGTCAGTGATAAGCATCAAAATGTGTCGTGTAATTCATTGTGATAGCCAGGGTGATAGAAGATTTTATGTAAATTACTTTTCATTGTCATTTTAGAAATTGTAACGAGTATCGAGGGGGACTTTCAGTCAATGGTTGTAATGAAATCAAACAATTAAGTATTTTTTCTCCATTTTCTCGGAATAATTCGAATAACTTTTAACAATAGCTTGTCCCATTTTTTCAATTCTTTACGCCCAATTATTTGTAGCTGCTCCACAATTAGGGGCACTGTAGCCTTGCTTGTCCCATACTTCACGGTATACCTCGTGTCTTGTTGAAGAGCAGACATAGCAAACTGGCTGTGCTGACATGAGGCGAAATTATTTTTGTAAAACGACATCACAGTATAACATTTGACTTTGTGTCGTGCCACAACACGTGTTGGGGTACATGAGTTGTATGGGAAGGGAGGAACAAACGATTACGAATGCACATAGATGTGACAAATGTGTGTCTTATATTATTATATTTATAGGGAGGGGGCTGCTAGGCGGAACATCAAATTATCTTCTTACCAGACTATGGCTGTGCATGAAGTGTGCGACAATAATAAATACATTTGAATAATTAAATTACATTTGAGAGTGATCAGTTAATGTCACGGACGGACATTTTCAAAAATGACCATTATTGAAAGCCTAAGGAAAGTTTTAGCATTATTCAGTACATCTACTGATAGCCTCTACAATAAATCATACAGCAACCCTTCATATCTTGTCATTTTTTCCTTAGGCCTTCAGTAATGGTCATTTTTTGAAAGTGTCTGTCCGTGACATTAACTGATCACACTCATGGATGGAAACACTCACAGATGGAAAGAGAATCATCTGATAATAGTATTCTTGTTATCATTGTGCTAACCATACAGCGGATTAAAACCACTATATACATTGATAGTACGTGTATTATGAATTAATAGTTTGGCTCTCTACGCTGGATAAACACTAAACTATAAGTGCGTTTATAAGCCACTGTGAAAAAACTTTCACAGGCAGACTCGGGTCTCGTATTATGCTTCTAGTACACACCGGAAATGGGGTCAAAGTCATATTGTCAAAAAATACCTGTTTGTACCCTTCAATTTGAATCGATATTTTACACCGTTTGGGGTTTCGAATTGGATGCAAATAAACTCCTCAAAAAAAGTCTGGAAATCTGAGTTTGATCAGTTGTATCTCCCGTTTTGTAGTAATAATCAATGCAAGTTTGGTATCGTCTAGAAGATTATTTAATTTTCTTTATAATGATACCCTACTTGTTACGATTATGCCATCAGAAAAAGAGCAGTGTTCAAAAACGAGGTGTAAAGTGTAAATTGAAAAGCTGCAAAATGACCAAAGTTCGGTAAGTCACACAATTTTTGTTGTTGTTGATGGGGGAGTTTCCTAATTGTCTCTTCGGTTGTTATGCATTCTAATGTGAACATTAACATGGATTGAAACAAACACATGCATAATTAAGCAAACAACAACAATAAAAAGTAAAAAAAAAAAAAAAAACTTATGGGCAATTATACAACTGGAACAAGGCATTTAATTCAACAGGACCTATTCAGCAACATTAAACACAACAATACTGATACCAAAAAAGATCGCTAGGAAGCGGACCTTGATTTACTTGGGTTTATCATGTTAATATTCACGTGGTATTCTTTGATATTCATCAATTTTCAGATTGATTTTAATGACAATGATCAGAGTTCAATCATCGGCTGTGGATGACCCACGTTGCCCGCACACCGCCTGGCCACCGCTTTCGCCATGCCGATTGCATGAGCTTTTAGTGATTCGTTGCCGATGAGGATGGCATTCCACTCGCTCAATTAGATAATTGAACGCAGGACCTTGCCAATGTTGTATAGACATATATAGTGACTCTCTTCCGTAACAGAATCGGCCAAGATCAAGATATCTCAAATGTATCAATGGAGCATGTATAGAGGTCTGAGCTAGCATGCAGGCCAAGTCATTCTCGATGTACAACACATCTCATCTGAGAGAAAATCGTGAAAAATCAAGCTGAATGAGCACTTTTTATATCACTTTGTGGTGTTATGTGGTGAAAGAGTCTGTGAGATTAAAATGCCTATGTAAGTTTTTTTAAATGCCCGCTGCACGTGTTTTTTTTTCTTCGTTGTTGTTTGTTGTTTGCTTACGTTGTGCGGTGTTTGTTCAATCCATGCATCTTCACGATTTAGAATTATTCTCTCTTTT
>JZLH01S0150988.1:15426-28085 GCA_001188425.1 Eucidaris tribuloides
AAAATATAATGTATGCAAGTTACATTTTCATATTCAAATCGTATTCATAGAAACAGATGAAAGAAATAGCTCATCTCAAGGCCTCGGAAGAGAAAACAGCGATAAATTTGCATACATTATGAAAGTGGTATTTTGGGGGCGAAATGTGCAAACTTGCAGAATTTGCTCTGCACCTATTTCCGCAAAGTTGCCCCTGGTATGCACCTTTATTTTTGTTTTAGTGTGTATAGAAAACCTTGTAAATATAGGTCAGTATTTGGAAGGGAAATTGTGTTATGAGATATCTGTTTTGCGTTTCTATTATTGAAAATTTTACAACATTCATTGATTGGACTTACATTAGGTGTAAAGAATAAAACTTGTCAAGTTTGGTTTTTAATGGTACAAAAACTATACACCAGATTACATCTTATTCAAACCACCTCCACAACTGCAACTATACTCAATAGCAGTCTAATCTGGTGTATAGTTGTTGCGTTATTAAAAACCAAACTTGACAAGTTTTATTTTTAACACCTAGTATTTGTATAGTTATGTCCTTCCCTCATAATGACACACTATTCCCGTTCCGCATTTTAGCGTGGGGATGGGGTGGGGTTAAAAGACCCCAAAATAACAAATAGCATTAAGTGCACGTTTTAGCAGTAAGGGCCTATTGTATTACACGAAATTAATTTACTTTTGTTTTTATTGCAGGTGAACGTCTCCAAAAAGCGTTTACTGAAGCCTTAAAGAGTGGAAAGAGTAAATCATATCGAGCCAGGTTAATGATAGTTGGTGCATCCCGTGCTGGTAAAACGAGCCTTGTGCGGAGACTTACCAGAAGGAGGTAATCGGAATTTGAATGTATTAACCATAAAAAGGAATTTGGATCTGAACAAATTATGTATATATAAACAAGTATGATATATACTAACACACTGTAATTGATGCATAAGTAGGTTTATGTCGGCGTTAAATTGACGACTTCTTTGTGTCTATTTTATTCGCTATTCTCGCTTACACCATCAATCAGTACAATTCTTCAAAGATAAGGATGGTATCTGCATCCTGATCCCAGATGCTAAACTGTGGAGTGTAGCCAAAGGGGACAATCTCCATCCCCCGGTTGATCGGCAAGCGAAGAAAATAAAGAAGATGGGAGTTAACTGGTTAACAGGTCAACATTGATTATACCCGTATCCCTGTTCTGGGGATAACACCACTAACATATCCTAGTCAATAGTGGCGTTATGGGTACCCTTGGTCGGTACATATGAACGTTTGACGGTACTAAATGACCTTCCCAAATTTCGTACGCATTTCAAGTTTGCCAATAAGATTTTCCTCGTACTTGCAAAGTAATCTGAATTGTAACTTTGAACAGGGTTTTATAAGTAGTTCTTTTTACAAACCTATTAATTGAATCAGAAAATGGCCAAACATAATTGGTGAAAAAATATCTACTTTCTATTAAAAAACAAATTAATTCAGATCTTATGGGAAAATTTTTATTTTCTGTAGAATATGATTAGTAAACTTATTTTCCCAAAACTAAGGTGCAGCAACATCGACGTGCAGCGGAATTCTAGCTATACGGGCAAGCCCTCGATCGGCATGGTTATACAGTGATTGATTTCGTGCATTCTATGCCCTCAAGTTTTGACAGATCCACTAAATAATACGGAAAAATAAGTTATAAAAACGTGAAATAAAGTGAGTTTTACAAATACGAATTTAAATTATTGAGTTGGTAAAGTTAACTAACTTTGAATCAATGAGCATTACACTTTCCCACTTATATGTTTTTGTCAGTAGAAAATGCATTGAGGGCAGGGGCGTCGATCCGTGTTTCGTTTGGGGGGGGGCAAGAGTGAAAAAGATAAAAAAATTGTATGTTTTAAGGTATTTATTGTTAAGTTTAATGGTTTAAAAATTCTTTCCAATGCTTTTTAAACATATCCTTGTATTGCATATTTTGAATTATACCAGTTGTCAAAATTGATGGTGGGCAAATCAATATGTTTGCCACCCCCCGATATTTTCATTGGTGGGACGATCGCCCCCTGCCCCCTCCTCCCCCCCCCCCCACGGATCGACGCCTCTGACCGAGGGAACGTAGATTACTTTTCTATTAATTTTTACTCTAACAGTTTCACAAACCAGGTTATTTGATGATACCCCCTTCCTAGCCCTATCTGGGAATCATTTTGAATCCTTTCACATTTACACTGTGGATGTACTGTAGATATATGTCGCCTACAGATGATTCTCCAAAAACACACTCGCAAGGGTTACTTTCTACTGGTTAAATTTGTGAATGGGAAATTTGTCGCTGTAAATTTACTAAAATAAATTCTGATTAATGTTAGGCTTATAAAGTAGCACATGTCATTACAAACAATTAACTGGAAATAGCTTGAAAATGCAAGTTACATTTTCCCACGAAACACAAAAGCCGTCTTGTATTCCTGTTTTACATAATATTTCATACCATGCATGCCTGTCGACAGTTTTAACCCCGATGAACAGAGCACCAAAGGCGTTGAACAAAATGACGTGTACATTCAAGATGCTATATCATGGAAATTGATCGATGACACTGCAGCACAGCGATCCGTGCATGGTATGTATTGTATCTTAGATTTCCCGATTCTTGATTCGTTCATGTTAAGTTTTCAGTTTCACCTCCGTGGTTTTAGGGTCAAAATGAAAGCATAATTATTACCCAACCACTTGATATAAACTAACAGTGCCCTATTTTCATATTAAAAATAACTTAATACCAACCAGTTGCAGTTTAGTGTTAGACAGTTAGAGAAGAGCATGATATTTCCAATGATTTGCAGTAATTTGATTTTAGCTCTGTCAATTTGAAACAAAATATTCCACCTTACATGTTTAAGAGAAGATATTTAATTAGGTTTTGCACATGTATATCTCAGCTCAAACTGTGAGTGCGTATTTGGTAATCAAATAAAGATAGTTGAATTTCAAATTATTGTTTTTAAAAAGGTTACATCCATATATGGTATTATTAATATTGTTTTAGCCCCTTTACATTCCTTTTTTTGTCCCACTTCACATCATCCCAATTATACCTTTGGTGGAAGCAATATTACGTAGACCGAACTGGACTCCTCGGAGTGTTATTTCAATCTTTATTAAGGTTCACGGTATTCTTCATTTTGACTTATTACTGACGATCGATTCCTGTAATACGAAGCTCATCTACGCGTATATTGTATTGCACATGATACATCCGATCTTCACATGCATTTATGACACCCGCCATTCGCGGCCTATTTTTTAGGCCTAGTATTGACTGTATCAGTGTATAATGGAAATGTGACATTTGCGACCATTTTTGTGAACATTTGTAAAATTTCTTACAGTGTTCTTTTTTTTATTAATTTTTAAGCACAAATCTACTAGGTCATTACCCTCAAAATACGGTATTTTGTCGTCGTTATGAGTGCTAACTCACAGTGTAGGAGACCGAGGGATTGGTAGTGTGTATAAAAGAAACGTCCAGAATCGTTCCTTGTGGAATTCCACAGGTAGCGTACGAGATTCAGACATAACGCCATGATCGACCAACCACGCGGGACCTATCCTATACCACATCCGTACACTCTACTGATTTTTACAATTTCAGCAACAAAGAGAAGCAAAAGAGTAATTTATATGAATATAATTTATTCTTCCGAGTATCTGCCTCGTATTTCGTGTTTATGTATTGCTTTTAATCTGGAATGAAACATTACAATGATATATATTATACAGTTGTTGCGTATGCAACTAAACTCAAGTTTTAATGCATCAATCAGATGAGATGTCCAGGCAAATGTGACAGCAAAACCGACGATGGTTAAATATCAGTTTCTATATGTCGCGTTAGGCGCTACGGTTAGAAACCACTTTTCCTGTCATGGTCTTGTTACAATACTGATATATATGAAATATATTTATTTTGAACGTTAATTTGCTACTGCCTTATTGTAGATTGGGATATGTAATACCTTCGTCTGACCCATGTATTTCTCTTTCGTCTTTTCATGCTGTTGTTCCCCGCTATTCGTGTTATTTTATCATTGTAATTATAATTTTATCATGGTTATAATTATATTTGTATATCTTAAATAATAAGTGCAGAAACAATTTAATGAAATTAAATGTCTATGATGCATATTTTATATGCGTTAATCTTTATTTGATATCGAATACATAAGAAGAGAATAACGTCCACAAAAGTAGGAAGTTGAAAGCCGATAAAATATTCTATCAGAAATTGTGCACACATTTTCCGTGCATCTGATATAGAGTGGTGAAAACACAAAATGAAACGGTCGATGTCTAGAGAGGATCTTGGATTGGATCTCCTGATTTATAGTTCACGTAAAACCCTTGCGAGACATTGGCATTCATGATAACATAATTACATATTTTGGTACTTATATACAGCCTACGGAGATTCGGACGTGCGTCATCGAGGTTCTACGGTAAGGTCTTTGTTTCTTGAAATTTCTCGAAACGTGTGCATATTCTGTGTATAAATATGGCAGAACGCACATTCGTATGGGTGAATAAAAATGGAGATTTTTCTCGAAATGTAATAAACGCAAAAAACGATCGTATATTTTTTTCAAAACTTGAAGGCATAAAACACTTACTTCGACACGAGAATGTCTGAAGGGGTCAGTTTTGTTCGCTCCTCAAGGCAAAATATCAAGTGAATTTTAATTTACATGAGGAATGTGAAATAGGGAGTATTTTATGTGAATATTATACCCAAAATTATGCACAATAAAAGTCGTCAGAATTGAGTTGCTAATGGCGGAGACGGGAAGAGAAAAAGTAGAATAATACCACAACCCATGACTCTAGATAGGGGTTGAGATTTTTTAAGTCGCCTGATAGAACCCGAGATATGAGTCCAGTATTTTTAAAAATACCCTAGACAGGACGTAAAAAATACACAATGAGGGTACAACGGGAGCACGGGCTTACCCCTGAAACGGCGAGTGGGCGCAGGCCCTTATCTTTGTATTCTCCTACGCTTTCCCCCTTCCACCAAAGGGCGTCGCTAGCACAGTAACAGTGCACGAGTGTGTGTGTGTGTGTGTGTGTGTGGGTGGGTGTGTGTGTGTGTGTGTGTATGATCCTTCCGAAGTAAAATGCGACGCCCCTGCCTCCCGTCCTTCTTCTGGATACGCAATAGTCTGCTACTTTTTAACACGGATTTTGATGGTACTTTGATCTTCGATCGATCCACATCTTGGATCTTGCGCATTGATCGTTTTATCGTGGTCAGTATTTTTTTTGGGGGGGGGGGCCAAAATTTTCGCGAAATAAACATTCAGGCCACTCTAGAAATAGGTTGCTTACACAAGTGTTGAGACATTGCGAGAGCGCGGAACATCACAATTAAAAAAAAGAAGAAATGCTTGTCTTTCCTCGCCGTGAACTGTCTCTCCCGTGGTCATCAACATTTTCCTGACTGTCATCCAGCCTTTCTTGGAGTCAATGATCCAACGACTATTGTAATTTTCAAACACCCGCATATCAACTTCTAAGCGATCATTTACTTTCTTCATGGTCTAGAGGTTTGCAACACAACGGTAAACTGGAACTAAAACCGTCGTTTTTGGCACATTTTTTTGCCATTGTAACAAATCTGGAAGCTGTAAATACTATTGAAACGAGATTTATGATAATCAAAGGTTTCTTTTTAAGGTTAGATCAAAATATGTGACCGAAGTCAATGTTATGACACGGGGAATTGATTTTAAAGACTTCCGTTTTGGTAAAAAAAATAAATCTCGTGGAAGATCCCCGTTTTGCCCAATTTTTCTGACTTTGCCGCTTCATAAAATGAAAGTGCGCCATCCATGGATATATTGAAGATGAGTATGTGCAGCGGGAAGTCTGAGGATTCTAGAAATGTAAAAATCAAATTTTATTGGCCAGGAGAAGGCCAGCGGAATTGGCAAAAAACAGTGTGTGTGTGTGCGTAGGTGTGTGTGTGTGCGTAGGTGTATTGGTGTGTGCGTTTGAGTACGTTTGTGTATGTGTGTGTGCGCGAATGCCTATGTATGTGTGTTTGAATGTTTGTGCGTGTGCGAGATCATGTGTGTGTGTGCGTGCGTGTGTGAGTGTGTGTTTGTGTAGATGTGTGTGTGTGTGTGTGTAGGTGTATTGGTGTGTGCGTTTGAGTACGTTTGTGTATGTGTGTGCGCGCGAATGCCTGTGCTGTGTATTTGTGTTTGAATGTTTGTGCGTGTGCGAGATCGTGTGTGTGTATGTTTGTGTGTGTATGTGTGTGTGTGAGTGTGTGTGTGTGTGTGTGTGTGTGTGTGATTGTGAGTGTGTGTGTGTGTGTGTGTGTGTGTGTGTGTGTGCGCGCGCGCGTGCGTGTGTGTGCTTTTGATGCCCCCACTTGATTAAATTGATGCATTGTAATTTACAGTCTAGGAAAATTTCCGCTCCAAAAAGTACTACATCCAGCTTCAGTTCCAAAAGGTACTACATCCACCCAAATAAAAAAAAATGATTAATTTATTATAAATAAATCTGCGGACTTAGATTTTTTTAAAGAGTGGTGTTACTTTTGTATCCAGTATACAGTAGTACAATCAGGGAAAATATTATTGCAAACTGACATTGCTAAGTATGTGAATTAAAATATCGCGTTGTTCTCAGAACTTGAATTTATTGATGTAGTACCTTTTGGAACCGAGCTCTTCATTTTCTGTCACTGCAGGCAGTGATGTAGTTTATTAGTTATGTTAGTTTTCATTTATTAGTGTATATGATATGTGATTTAATTTATTAGTTTTAAAGTTGTGTTCATATAACATATAGTCCTTCTTAAGGTACCAGGAGACATCTTAATTAATTGGGCATAGTCAGGTCAAGTTTAAGCTGTGTACAATAGGTATACCTGGAATTGCCTGGCCCTTTTCAAGTTCCCCCTGAATAATCATATTGTACTAAGTTACCTCTATTATTATTATTGACACACCCGCTTACCTAAAGATAAGGTTCTCTGTAAGGTTCGCTTACCCAAGCCAACTTAAACAATGTGCTTTTATGAATGAACATGCCAGTTCTGATAAATGTTTCATCGAGTGAACTCGTAGGTTCGTATCAAGTTCTGATAAGTGTTTGGTCAAGAGAACTCCTAAGTTGGTATCGAAGTGTAACTTGCTATAACCAGTTGTAAAGAGTATCAAAGTGCAGACAGTCTAAAGCCTCCAATTGGTAAGTTTAATTTAGTATTGCTGCTATTTTCAATATATTATACATATTCTTCACTAAAGTATATTTTCTAAGTATACGTGAAATTACAGTCTAATGTTATATATTTTCTACAGTGTGTCTCAAAAAAAATGTGCAAGTGAAAACCGTCCTCTTTGGCAATGAGAACATACTCTTGTGATATGATGCTTACGCCAACGTCACGAGTATAGTCTTAGCTTTCAAATACCGTTAGTTTTGTTCAATTTGCTTGTCTTAATCTTGAGATATGTTAATTTAAATAAGAAAGTGTGAAATCACAATTGCGCCACTTTTACTGCATTCCCTTGTAAAAGTGGCACAACTGTAATTTCACCCTTGTGTTGTTTACAAGATATCTCGAGATTAAAACAAGCACATTGAACAGAACAAATGGCATTTGAAAGCTGAGACTTTGCTCTTGACGTTGATGTAAGCATCATGTCACAAGATTATTTTCTAATTGCCAAAAAAGGCGCTTTCTACTTGCACAATTTTTTGAGACATGCTGCAGTACTTTTAAAAAATTACACAAGTGACACATGTTTACGTCAACATCCAGGGTGAAGTCTTAGCTTTCAAATGCTGTTTGTTCTGTTCAAATTCCTTTTGATCTCGAGATATCTCGTAAGCAACAAAAGGTGGAATCGCAATTGTGTCACTTTTCGGGAAGAGGGCCTGATGCTATATCATTGACTGCAGTAAAAGTGGCACATTTGTGATTCTACCTTTTCGTTGTTAATTGAACATATCTCTGAATTAAAACAAGCAAGCTGAACAGAACAAACGGCATTTGAAAGCTAAGACTGTGCCCTAGATGGTGATGTAAGCATCATGTCACAAAGGTGTTTTTCCCATTACCAAAGAGGGCGCTTTTGACTTGCACAATTATTTTTGAGACACGCTGTATATTTAGTTATTGACAGCTTGCAATAACACGATTCGAAGTGTTAACTTGCGACTTTGCTTTATGTTTTATATGCTGAAAGGCAACATGTATTTCCATGAAATATCTTTATCTCGATGTGTGTAAGTTTTGATAGTACTAATGATACTACGAAACCTTTTCATACAATTTATGACATTATAGCCAAATCTCTAGTAATGAAGTAATTACTTTATGTTTTACTCGTCTTCGTGACTATTTCAATATTGATCTATGTATGGATCTCAGGGTATTAGTGTTTATAGTGGTTTATAATTTAGACATCGAATATTTAAGTAATATGCATTTCTGTTGATAGTTTTCAATATATCAATATGTGATATGTTTTTTATCGGGATTTAAGAAACATCTGAATTGGTGTTGCGCAGGCTGTCTAGTTATGTTTTGTGTGCATGTCAGTCTTTTAGTGAGTATGTCAGGTCTTATTATGTGTATATCTTTTGTTTATATTTACAGTTTGTTATACGCACGTACAACATGTTCGACATAAGATGTTCGTTGTGATGCACTCAATAGATGGAATAAAGACTTCGAAAATTCCTTGCAGATTACATTAACTATAGTGCGATCTTGTTTGTGTTGTCGCGAATCAACGTCAGTTGGTGTGTTTTGTTGTTTGAAACTCCTCACGGAGCGGTCGCGTGACGTGAGGCAGCCACATTTTCAATTATCAATTATCAATAGTATCGTAGTAATAACTGGAAAACGACAGCCTACAAGTGGTTATCGCAGATAGCAACATGGCTTACTGTCCCTGTAGTATAAGCTGTTGACAGGGTTGGCAGAACGTATTTCCGGTTTTTGTTTTTTTTTGGATGGGGGGGGGGGGCAAAGCCTGAAAAGGGCACTTATAGAATATGTCAAAAGGGGCATTCGGCGCATCCATATATTTTCACCGTCAGAGTACGTTTCTGCTTGCTTGAAGTATCTGGTTTTTTTCTCGGCAATGTAACCGAGCGAAACCTTTTTGAAGGGGATTTTCTGATCAAAACATGAGATATATATATAGCGTATAGCAAGCGAGCACTTTGGGAAAATTTGGAAATTTTAGGTTGTAAAACTCGCTTTGTAGTCTATTCTGTCTCTAATTACAACTCTGAATTTATTGTAGTGTGTTAAAAAGAATTAAAACATAGATCAAACCGATCCGTAAGAATCAATGAGCAAGCCCCCTTTTTTAAGGCAGAGATACCATGATAAACACACGTAGTTTCCTTATGCATAATAAGACCAATGGAAATTATGTTCGGAAATAGTCATTTTATCTTCATTTTATAATAATTGGTGTTCTGACAGTCATAATAGTTTGTTGGAGCACGCACCCGTTTTGGAAAAAAAAAATAAAATCTTCAATCGTGAAACACTCGTCTGCTCTGGTTTATAGTTCTTATTTAATTTCCATTATACATAAGTGTTAGTTTCTACAATAGATCTCGATTTGGACAAACATTACAAAATAAATATACAGCAAAATCGTGTTTTTGATGAATTGTGACTCTGATGATTATACCATGTTCAATTTTTGAGAACTGCTACCAAGTACCCCACGTATTCATGATGCACATTAGTATACGCAAAGTTCTGTTATAGAAAAGGGTGCTTTAAGAAGAAAAGGCGACCGTCGCGGAAAGTTCCCACACGAAATACACTTTTTATAATTGAAGAGCACATAAAAATGGGGCCAGATTATCACGGAAAAAGAGAGGGAGAAGGCCCAATTTTTGCCACTCCCGAGCTCCCGAGGGCATTAAGGTGAGAGGCCAAAATGTTCATTTTAAACACATAATGTGCCTCGTCGTTGAACAAAGTATCCTGTTTACTTGACGTGCCCCGTCAAGGGCAAAAATACATAGAATAAAAAATAAAAGAAACTCACCTTTAGTGACGAAAGTCATATTTCAAAAAAGGTGTCACTTGACTCAGTAGGGTAGAAACGAAACGAAGCCTATTTAACTAAGAAAAATGACATTATTTGTACATGGGGGGGGGGTCTAGTGGGGCAAACAGTCTGAGGGCCTAATATCGCTACCCCATGAGGGATATGTCTTCTCTCTACTGCTCCGTCAGGAGCAAAAAAAAAAAAGAAAATATCACATAACATACTAGCATTATACATTAAAGGCAGTGGATCTCTTTTGCACGCCTGAAATTCATCATTGTGCAAAAGCACTGGTATATAGGGTGGCCCAGAAAGAATGCTACAGCTGCGATCGCTAATTTCTTCACCATCATCTGCAATATGTTAGAACATTCTTTTTCCAACAATATGATACCATGATCATTGATTTTGAGTCATTCGTTTGGGTCCTGCGGCCATTTTTCCGAGGTAATGTCATTTCCCAACTTTGCCCGATTTTTCATCAGCGGCGGTGCAAGAGACTATTACTTATCTATAAAAAAAATACATCAAACGGAAATAAATCTAAATGCTGGATTTCGGCCCCCCGTCTGCGCCATGGACCTAAACTGGCCCCCCAATTGTAGGGATAGAATGTGGTCCCCCAACTGCACGATAGACTTGTGTGTGTGTGTGTGTGTGTGTGTGTGTGTGTTTGTGTGTGTGTGTGTGTGTGTGCGCGCGAGCGCGGGTTTGTGTGTGTGTGCGCGCGCACGAGCGCGCTTTTGTGTGTGTTTGCTTCATTTCTGTACGTGTGTGAGTTTGCGAAAAAAAATTCTTAATTCACTTAAAATTAACTATGTAATTAATCATTTCATTTTACAGAAACACCCCTTGGACACCACTCAACACAACTCTTCAACGCTATTTATGAACCTTCCTTCACCCTTGAACCTGAGGACCCTGAATTGCCTGGAAAACAGAACATTATGTACAGCTTGTGGGATTTTGGAGGACAGGACATCTATCGTACTACACATCCGGTAACAGTATTTTCCGTGCTACTATCGTTATTAACATTTCATGTGTCTAATATTGCGTGGACATGTGCCTCATGTGTGTCATTATTGATTAATCTGTACGAAAAATGTTAATCCAAGTTCACAAAAGCAAACTGAACATGACCTGTACTCATAGACTGTGACTTCATCCATGACATTCAGGATTTGTGCCAGTGTGTTAGTAGGTTTGTTTGAGGAAGGCAGAGGTCTGAGGGTATTTTGAATCAATGAGGCTAATGATTTCGTTTTCTGCATTTGCTGCCAATACATCACATATAATTTCTATATTTATAAATGTGTTTAACACTTGTTTTCATCTAAATAAACCAAATACCGGTATATTGCATGTCTATTTCTCTGGCTGGAGTACAAATTAGTGGTGAAATAGTGATTGTATTTCAAAACAAACATACAATCAAAACTCAAAACGTCACCTGATTTATTGTACCATATTACATTTAACCTGTCTTTATCAAGTACATCAAATTCAACCAAAGATGATAAAGCGCCGTGAAGCGGCGGAAGAGGGATTACTCGCACGTATTCATTCACAAAAAGTGCAGTAAGCCATGGGGCCACACCGCCGCCTTTTGAGGATGCAGTACCACTGGCTTTACCGTGCGTATATTATGCGACCCATATGGAGTGAATTATCTTTCCGTTTCCTAGTTGTTGTTGTTTTTTTGGGGGGGGTGGGAGCATTGGGTCATTAGTGAAATAAAAACCTCGCCATTTTGTTAGAAGATAATTATGTCTTAAATATTCCTACGGATCATAAAATACAAAAATAAATGTTTAGGCCTAATCCTTGAAAGTTCAAGCTCAATAAAGGGGGTGGGGTAGGGTTGGGGCGTATAAAGCCCCTGTCGGGTTTTGTTGTTGTTGTTGTTGTTGTTGTTGTTGTTGTTGTTGTTGTTGTTGTTGTTGTTGTTGTGTTTCTGGTTTTCTGTGCATCTCTAAATGTATTGGAACATATTTAAGAATCGTTAAGGCAGACTCCATGCGACGTCCTAAACTTTGAACTATAGCTGCAGAGAAAAACTTTGGGATCATCATCACTGCTACTCCAGTCCATGGCTTGTCGCAGATAATAATATTCCTGGTATTCTTGCAGTCTGCCTGGTAGAAGCCATGAAGAAATAAAAATTAAATAATACAGAGATGAACAGCAAATTTATTCTGCATCTTAAATTCTCTCTGCAAACCTTTCATTCATTAATACGATTCGTTCCTACTGGGGGCTTATGAAATATTAATGAGCTCAGACGTAAGGATTGATTCTCGGGTATTTGTAACCAAGTAAGCCGTGGCATTGCCGTTACCCAGCGTGGCCTGGTGGTTGTGCCGATGACCGGATATCAGTAGGTTTCAGGTTCGAATCCTGTTGGGTCAATCTTTTTCTGAGTCATTAAAATAACAGATCAAGCATTTGATCTTATTTATCATTGATTTGATAATACAGAGATGAACAGCAAATTTATTCTGCATCAAAAATTAAATAACTTGAAATCAAAATTAAAAGTAAACAAATATCACAACTTTGCGAAATGAAATTGAA
>JZLH01S0151045.1:21498-31715 GCA_001188425.1 Eucidaris tribuloides
GAGCGAGCCGGAAGCGAGCGAGGGGAGAGGGTATGTGGAGTCCCCCCCCAGCCCCTCCCCGTGAGAGCTTTTGGAATTTTGATGAATTATTTGTTTTTCATAAATTCCAATGAATTCAGCTTTATTGTGGATATTGCAACTTTTCTATTTGTAGGCAGTTACCTACGACACTAGCTAATTTTTAAGTGTTGTCTCATTTGTCAAAGGTTGAAGAAGCAAAAAAAAAAACATTAGTTACGGATTGTTGATTTCACATGCACGGGGGATTTGCACAAATGCACTATTCAAATTGTGGACCAAGATGGACGCATATGTGTTCAAAACTCGCGATGGCGAGGACGTGGCACATATCATGTGGAAAGGACCTCGCTGTCAAATAAACAGTAAAACTGACATCATATGAACTGGATTTAACTGATATTGAAACTGTATGACTATATTGTAAAGTTGTATTCTTACCAAATTTCACAGAGAACACCAGTGTAGTGTTAACGCGAAGTATATTTGTTTTGGCCAATTTTGCTATATAGGTGTAATTGGCGTATTTTTCCTCGACACCTTTTAACTAGTTTGAAGAGAGAGAAACAAACAAATTTATTGATTTATTTTTTGCGCCATTTTTTATTTATCATTTATAGTTATATTGAGACATCTGGTATAATTTTCCTTGTCGTATTTGTCAGAAATCTGTAATGTAATCATAAAGCGTATACTTTTACCTACACTGTCCTGTGAGTAGATGATACATATGAACTGTGGAGAAGGCGTTCTTCCAAGACCAGTATAATGTACTTAGCATCATCAGTTTAATGGTAATTGGAAATGTCCAAATGTCTTCTTGTACGAAATGCATTTTGGGATGCTGTGACGATTACTGATCAGCTACACAGTTTACATGATGTGCTCCAATAAATAAGCAATAATGACAAAAGATCTTTCATTTGACAATGTTTACCGAAAGCAAACGGTCGCGTGATTTCAATTACACGATAAGAGCTTTGAGAAGAAAAATTGAATGCATTTGAAGGAAACTGTTTTTGAAAGCATAATCCAGTTCATTGAAATCTATGCTACATAAACTTGTGCTTAGGTAAGTATATTTATTGATACAAATTGACGGATATGCTGTTTGAAAGGCGTGACAGAGACGAAAATGGGGGTGGAGTTGGATTGTTTTTGTAAAAAAAAAGCCATTTCTTACATAAAAAGCGTTGATCTAAAACGAGAATGATTAGTAGAACTTGATGTGGCTAGAAATAGAACTACCCAATCAACCTCTAGCATATTCGGATTGTATATCGCAACAAACGTCGGAAATTCGTTTCTTAATCGCATAGAGCAAATTTGGAAATGTTGTACTGTGCTCAAAAGTATTTTAATCCTATAGTGATTTCATGGCAACGATTCTTCACAAAAAAACACTTATCAAACACGGTATCGGGATCTTTGTGGATAACTGCATCTTCTCAGTCATTAGAAATCCTCACAAGGTCACACAATAGCCAAACTTTAGTGATTGGATTCTTTGCGGTAGTCAGCTAATCTGAAGATCGCTTTGAATGTGGTTGTACAGTCTGATGGAATTAGTGACCCACTCACTAGGTTATTTATTTGGAGAGAAGCCTCCCCAGTCACAATGTTCACGTGGATACATACCGTCTCATTTAGGAACATCATGAAGACTATCTCGTATTAACAGGGATATTCTAGTACATTGATTGGTGTGAAGTGAATTCATTCAAATGAAGAAGTTGTTGAACAGATGTGGCATATTTTCGAAAGTGTAAATTTAAAGAACGTGTCGTGCGTCCGCCAACGTCCCAAAGTCACAGCAAAAAAAAAGAGAGCTCTAGGGATCACCTTTGGATACACTGCATGAAATATTTGGGGTTGTGAGAGATCGAGATTATTTTAGGTAAGTTTGATAACTGTGTAGTCTCCGAGTAAATATACTGGGAAAATACGAAACTTAGAAATACTGCGAATGTTGATGAATAAGAACTTAACAGAACAGTATTTTAAACTTATGTGAGGAGATGGTGCGTGACATGAATGAGGTTACTGGGGGGTATTGATGAAACAGTTGTTTCCACATAAAAGACCCATCATCAACTTTCTGATATATAAAATCCTGCTTAAATGATGAAGTAATAGATGAAAAGAAAAAACGTTGCTGAATGTTTAACAAAATTTAATAATGTATTGACCCAAGTGCTGGTACAATCGCACTCATAGTCTGAACGTTACACGCATTGGGGCAATCTTGCACTATGTGGAAGTATTTTCGAGTGTTACCGAGCCTTGATGAAATCTTTTGTCGTTAGACGAATACTTAAGCCTAGACTCGTCAAAGCTGTTAGTATTATGACCTGCATCCCAAGTTGTTAAACTTGCAGCCCATCAATAGCCAGCACGCTACAGGCTTTTATATGTTCATTCTTGTCGTAACAATTGGGCTAACAAGGTATTTTAAAAGAACCAATACTACCCTAACTCGTCTTCAAACAGAGATCGAGACATGTTGCCACAACCAGCCAAAATAAAATAAACACCACTCAGGAAGCCGAACTTAGAAGACCAACTCAAATCCTGAATTTATTTTCCAAGATGAATAAGTGTACAAGACAACTCAAATCATTTGCCATAAAAATTAAATAAAGATAACCAATTAGGGAGAACAAAATATCTAGAGGGCAGAGGTTAAATATAAATCTAACATCATGAAACTAAAGATGTGCATGAGGTTGACAATCTGTGGTTTAGATTATGTTATAAATAATTAAGGAGGATGGGCAAGAAATGTCATGCTGTACTGGGCGGTGAAGATAAGAACTGAGGCGAAACTTAGGCGGCGGCAGTCGTAGTAACTGAAAACTGGCGATAAGAACGCGTGAGAACATAATATGAAATGGAAATGACTCAGTCATAGATGGTTATGTAAATAAAAACGTGAATATTCAAACAGAAGCGGTAGTCGAGCAGGAATGATGAAGAAGAAGGTAACCTGTGAAAATAATTCTAAGCAAAATACATAAATACAATTTAGACCCTTACAACAAAATCCCCATACAACGAAGTTTGGCACTCATTTTTATATTAATGAAAGAAAATAATTGTTGTTCCTAAAAATTTTTGAACACCGTGGAGTATATCAGAGACACTATGAATACTCTAATAAATATCAAATCGACAATACATATATAAGCGCTCTTTAAATTTAAAAATGGTACTAATATGACACAAAAGAAACTACTCTTTTTCCGGAAAACTGAATGATTTCTTCCTTACAAAATTATCCAACATCACAGTCCGGGATCACAGTACAATTTTAAACGGTATAAACTTCGAAAAACACCACATCCAAAATTTTTGCTTTCGTATTCTATATGACAAAAGAACTCTTACCAATTTGATAAAATCTTACTAAGATGGCACGACATGCTTTCCGTATCGTGAAGATAGAACTGAGTGAAACTAAAGGGTGCGAGTAGTGACCGAAAAACTGTGCCAATAGGAAGGTTGAGGCATAATATGAATGGAAATGACCTGCAGGTCATAGATGGTTGTAAATAAAGGATGACATATTCAACATGGGAAGGCTACGCTTGCACAGAATGATGAAGAAAGGAAGTAGAACAAGTAAACTGTGAAAATGAATTTTAAGCAAATAATATAATTACAATTTAGACCCTTACAATTGTTATGTCTTCCAAATGAGGTTTAGATTGCCAAGATAACTGCCTATCCACAAAGGTGAAACAGAATGGTTTTACAGCCAATTATCGACCAACAATTTTCTGTGTTACCACTATTTCAAAGATACTTGGAAAGGCCTGTTTTCAACAGTTATACATTATTTGAATGAACACTTATTGTTGAGGTGACGCCAATTGGCCTCACGGTAATCATGCTGACCGAAATGATAGGAAAACATTACTAGATGATATTGGACACCAGCGGTCAAGTTACTGGCCGCTAATTTTTCTCGACCCTCAAAAGAGCATTCGATGTTATACCACCACCTTATCTTCAGTATTTCTCACTACGGCTCATTGGAGTTCGAGCTTGAGGTGGTTTGAATCGGTACTTCTTTAATAGACGAAAAGTGTTAATTACTTACATGTAAAGGAACTGAGTAATTTCTATAGGGTAAAATCAGGTGCGTCCCTCAGGGGTCTATCCTGGGACGCTTGTATTTCTGGTTTGTATATAGAATGACCTTTGTAATTTTAAATCTACATTGACACAGCTTAGTGTCTCTGTCTGCAGATGTTTAGATCAAATTGTTAACATGTCCAAAGTCGAATACTTGCGCTTGTCTCGGTCCAGTATGTTGTGCAGCGCCACTAATAATGTGAAAATATCAATAATGGATTTGATGAATATGAATTAGCAATAAGGACCTTTAGATAGTTTCAAACGAACTTAACGGCACAGCCCTAATTTAGTTCCTTACCATCCCAGGACAACCTCTTATAGCAGCAACCTGCTTTAATAGTGGCCACTGAATGAATCCCCCGGAGACAATTTATATGGTTAAAAAACCGTATCCTATGGTAGCCACCTGTCTCAGTGCCGTAGCAGGATTTGATTCTGATCTTCATGGGAGGACGGAATATGCGAAGGAAGCGAAGCGACAGAGCCAAGCCGGGCGGGGGGGGGGCACTCATCATATCTGGTGTACCGGTGGACGTGGCGCTATTTGACGACCCACCTTTTTCAGGACAGATCCGTTCCAGGGCATCTCATTCAGAAGCAGTCACAGAAAATGCTTGATTTTTCCAGTTTCCAGAGACCCCCAAATTTGCCGTTCCGCTTCTGATTTTTCGCTCGAGACAGAGCATTGCCATTTCAGCACTGGGCCGCCAACGGCGCCGGAACTCGCCGCCGGATGCAGTCCAGAGCATAGGTTTTGAGGTTTTCTGAAGCCTTAGCTCGTTCCAGAGGGACCCCATTTTTTTTCGTAAGCCCGTTCAGCAAGCCCTCGATTTTCGGATTTCGCGTGCCGGCACATAGGTATCAAGCTTTGTAAGTCGAGTGCCCCCCGCCCAAGCGCAGCGGAGCGATACTGAAAAGGCTGTTCACAACAGTTATACACTTATTTGAATGAAACTTATTGTTGAATGCAGTTCAACGGTAACATGCTTGGACGAAATGAATAGAAAAACATACTATGATAAAAATTGACAAGGTCAGTTACTGGCGCTATTTTATCTTCCGACCTAAAAAGAGCATTCGATGCATAACCCCACCACGCTTATTGCTTTCAGAAATGTCTCACTACAGGCATCATTGGAGTCGAGCTTGAGTGGGTTTAATCGTAGCTTCTTTAAAGACACAAATGTGTTATACTTACAAGGGACCATGATAATTTCTTTAGGCGTAAAAACCAGGGTGTCCCTCAGGGGTCTATCCTGGGCACCCTGATTTCTGTTTGTTGTGTTAATGTTTAAATCTACATGCACGATAGGTGGTGCCTCTTGTCATGCCGGATGATACTGCATTACTTAACAATGCAAATGACAGCAGCGGCTGTGAAATTATACTTGCAAAACGCATTTCTCTTCGGTTGGCTCGAATTGTGCTTAGGTTTAATGTGTATGACTGTCTTAAATGCAGCAAAAACGAAAACTATACTCTTTGGTTGCCAGACGAAAGTTCACAATGGATACTATATGCATTCGTTACAATATCCAATTAGCTTGAGTCCAGCTAGAGATTATTAAATACCGTTGGTGTTACAATTGACAACACACCTGACTTGGTCTGATTCATGTGAAAATTCAATTAAAAGGTATCAAGTAACGATCGGCTTCGCCATCGGGTCGCATACAGAAAGTACTTGTGCAAGAAGGCAGTTACATCATTTTGGTATTATTCAATTATATTACCCCGCATTTTTGACGTATTGTAATTCTGTGTGGGGAATAGCATTTAAACAATATTAACAAAATTGCAAAAAATTGCAACGATACGCTCGGTTATAGGGCGCACGAGGGGTGTTTTAACTTTATTTTCTGTAATCTATTGACATTCTGACAGTAGTGGAAGAAAATGTTGAGAAGATTAACAAACTCGATTGGGCGATGGTGGGGATATACGGGGGGAGGGGTAGAGAGGGTTACCCCCCCCCGGTTGTTTATTGTTAAGTGGCAACCATTCTTCAGTATTTGTAATAAAATCGCCATTTTATGTTTAGTTTTTACAGGACAATGTAATGTGTGCTTGCATTATGTTTTGATGAGTCGATAAACAATTCCGCGAGCGAGCGTAGCGAGCGAGCGTTTGGAAAAGTTTGAAACTCCAAGAAGAAAACGCGTTTTGTGGTGTATTATTTCAAAGCAAATCCAAATAATTTAAACTGCAATGTGAGCACAAACGGAATTGTGTTTATCCAGGCCTGTAGCCAGGATTTTTCAAGGGGGGGATGCGTAAGTCAAGAAAATGAATCTTTGACGGGGCCGCGGAACTTTTTGATGCTGGGTAGGGGCTGACATTCCGAGCGGGTGGAGTCCAGGGGTCCGCCTAGTATAGGATCCGGGGGTCAGGGGGCGGGAGCCCCCTGAAGCTCTCGGGTCCTAGCAGTTCCGTGAGGCTATTTTGACTCTTTGCTAACACCATTTATTCGTGAAATGAACTGGTCAACAATAATTAAAAATCCCCCACTTCCAAACTTTTTGGCACTTCCGATGGTATAACATTGTGTGTTATGAAATGCTGATTTCTTAATCATTGTGTTAATTTGTCGGGGGTTATTGGGCGCAGCCCCCTGAAGTTCATAAGTTCTAGCAATTTATGAGCTTATTCTGACCTTATGATTACACTGTTTTGTGAAATGAACAGTCAAAATTGATTAAAATAAAAAGAACAAGTTTTATTAACATAAGGACTTACATGTACGCTTATAAGTCTATTATTTTCAAAAGGTGATTTAAGACCAATTTGTAACTCGGTTCGCCCCACTTTTCTTTTTCTTTTTTCTTCCTTTCCTTTTTTTTTGCCGGCCGATGGAGGGGGGGGGGCACGTGCCCCCCGTACCCTCGTAGTTACGCCACTGCTGCCAAGTAAAAATGTGATGTGCAGAGAAAACCGCCATAGTGTTTGAAAAGCATGGGAAAGCACTATAAAGCCATTAAACCTAGCGTAAAAATACAATCGAACATACACAATTTTCATTCTGTATTGTAACTTGGCACTCGGAGCGCGCCAAAAATTTTGACATTTTTCACTACCCCCCCCATCCTAAAAATGGATTGACGCCCCTGGGTAACCCCCCCCCTCCCCTAGCAAAAACCTAGATCCGTGAATTACCTTTCTTTCCCAATGGTAGGGGCACCATATTCGTAAATACGAAGTAAATTGAAGTTTGGGGCCCTTTATAAGCTACTTTCTTGCCTATTAACAGGCCCGTAACCAGATTTTTTGGAGGGAGGTTCGGAAAATCTGAGTGAACGGACCTTTTCTCGAGGGAGCGAAGCGACCGAGCGGCGGAGGGCTGGGGCTGGAAGGGGGTATCCCCCTCCCAGAGAAGGTATTTTTTTTTTTTTTTTGCATTTGAGCCGGGCCCCCAAAACAGCGTTTTGATGCCTTTTTTTTACAGGTATAACGGCAGTATGATTTCCTCCAAATAGCAAACTTAGGGGCATAATTACAGCATAGTTGTCGGTGGATGGTGTGTACATGTGCCTGAGAAGAGAACAGAAGTCACTGAGATGAAAAAGACCTTAAACGTGGGATAACTTTGGGGAGAGTCTGGGAAGGAGTTTCCCCCTAAGAAAAATGCATTTTAACCTTTAAAAATCTATATTTTTGGCTCCCTTTAGTGACAAATCAATCCGAATATTTCATCCTTTTACAATTCATTATTCTGGCTAATTGGACAAATAATATTTGCATTTTTACCTTAAAATATAAAAGTATATACTTTCAAATAGCAAGATTATTACCATATTAGCGTATTAGACGTATTTGTTTGTTTGTTTTTTTATTTTGTTTTTTTTTTTTTTGGGGGGGGGGTCACATTTTTATTTGTCACAATATCTTATTAATGCCCGAATAACCACATTTTATATTTAGAGCTATACGCTGGAGTAGCCAATTCTTATGACCACGCCAATGAAAATATTGGGGCAAATATATTGTTTTGCCCCCCTCCCTAAAAAACTGATAAATTGAAAAATGATATGTTTTACAAGCAATTCAAGGCACTACAAAACCACTAAACTTATACATTATTCAATTTTCATGCGCACCTCGGGCGAAAAATTGCTAGCCGATATTGCAATTTTACACGCGTAACGCGCCCAAAAAAGTTATATTTTATTAACACGCCAGTGAATATATTGGGACAAACACATACTGTTATGCCCCCTCCTCCCAAAAACTGAAAATTGAAAAAATATGTTTAAAAAGCAGCGGTAGCACTGCATAACCATTAATAATATCATTTCATTACCATGCCAATGAAGATATTAGGGCACACATATTGTATTGCTCCCCCTCCCCCCCCCCCAACAAAAAAAAATGACACATTGAAAAATGATATGTTTCACAAGCAACGTAAGGCACTACAAAACCATACCTGTTCTTTTTTTCCGCGCTTTGCGAGAAAAATTGTTAACATATGTATAGGCCTACTGCAATTTTGCGCGCGAAGCGCGCCGAAAATTTTGACATTTTTCTTACTTTTACCCCCTACAAATAAACTGACAAATTGAATGATTCTTAAAACGTAATGCAAGAATAGCGTAAAGCACTACAAAACCATTAAAATTACACAATGTTCCATTTTTTTGCGCGCTTTGGGAAAAAAAAATTGTCAGCATATGTATTATTGCATTTCTGCACGCAGAGCGCGCCTAAAATTTTGACATTTTACTTACATTTGACCCCCCCCCCCACAAAAAAATGACAAAGTGAATCATTTTTAAAACGTAATGCAAGAATAGCGCAAGGCACTACAAAAACATTGAACTATTACACAATATTTAATTTTGCGGCACGCCTCGCGCGAAAAATCACAAGCCTACATGTACATGTATATTGCAAGTTTGAAAATTTTGACATTTTACCACCAATGACGCCAATGAAAATATTGGACCCCCTTATCCGAAAATTGCATTGACGCACCTGCGTGTGTGCCGTGATTTTTCTGTGACTTTTATTTTAGTTTTTTTTTAACCGAGCGGATCTTTGGTCGCCAGTGGGGGCGGGGGTTCGTTCGAACCCCCCGAACCCCCCTGGTTACGGGCCTGTAATATTCAGTCGCCTAAAAAGCGCTGAAAACTTCCGGTTTGGTTTCGTGGCTCCCGAAGTCTTTTCTACCTAATTTCCCCATTTCGGATGGTGGCGTAGCCAAGATTTTTCAATACGAAGCGAACATAACCCCAGCTCCCCCCCCCTCCCTCAACAAGGCGGGCGAGACTGTCGCCATCCCAAAGAAAATATTGGGAGGGGCAAACATTGTACCCTCCCCCCCCCCCAAAAAAAAAGAGGACAAATTGAACAATTTTTTCACGTAATGCAAAAATATGTTTAAAAGCTGCGCAAGGCACCGATAAAGATATAGACAATATTCAAGTTAGCGGCGCGCTTTGCCGAAAAATTGCTAGCCTACATTGGAATTTCACATTTTATCACGATGCCAATGAAAATAAAGAAAATTTTGACACGTTCCTTATTTTTGCCCCTCCCGCCTCCCCCTTTCACCAATTAAAATGAGAGGCAAACATATTGTTTTGCCCGCCCCATCCCTTACAAAAGAAAACTAGCAAATTGAAAAATGATTTGTATGTGCAGCGGAAGGCACTACAAAACAACCGTTAAACTGACACAATATTCAATTTTGCGGCGTGCTTTGGCGAAAAATTTGCTAGCCTATATACATTGTAATTTTGCGCGCGGAGCGCGCCAAAAATGTATGACATTTTATCACCACGTCAATGAAGGCAAACAGATTGTTTTGCCCCCCCCCCTCCAAAAATGAAACGCGCCATATTTTAAACAAGACCTCTTCAAGATATAATTTCTTACTCTTTTTCTATTCTAAAGGCAGTTTGATGTTGTAAACATCTTAAAATTTACTGTCATGAGACTTCTCGGTACACTGGATATAATGATGCGAAGAAAAAGCCATCATCTTTTATGAGTAGCCTTATCCTCCTTGTCACTGTCTTATGAAGATAGGAGGTCACTTTCGTCTTCGAGGGGTGTGGTCG
>JZLH01S0151071.1:0-17296 GCA_001188425.1 Eucidaris tribuloides
AAGCAAGTGAGACATGACAAGTCTCTGCCTTAATCTCCGTCAAAAGTTGGATGGCTTTGGAGAAAAGCCAAGAAGGGTTTAATACCCTACCGAACTCCATAAAATAAGGGAGTAATCAGGAATAAAGTAAGGCGAGGAAAGCTGGAAGCAAGTGAGACATGACGAGTCTCTGCCTTAATTTCCGTCAACACTTGGATGGCTAAGGAGGAAGAGCCAAGTGGGGCTAAACACCCCTACCTAACTCCGAACGGGACGAATAAGCTTACAAGGGAATTTCAATACTTTGTTTTTATGACTACAGCGAGTCATGGCTATGGACAATATGAGGCTGGAAGTTAGTACAGTACTGATCGTCGTTATGATGGTATCGTCGATGCAGCTGTTAATAATCTACCTTGGGATCGAAATCAGGAGGAATGTTTGGAAACTTCGTCAGGAAGTCAACATTTTAAGTCGGGAAATACGTACTGCAGTGAACACTACTACGGACAACGAGCAGGCAGAAGAGACAGACAGAGCAGACACGTCCAGGGAGCATACAGCCACGTGGAATAGGGAATTTGGGACTCAGACTGAGGGGACCATTTTACTCTCTACTCGCACCCGTAGACGCTTAGAACCGATTGCTGAAGGTGAAGGGAACTGAGACTACCAGAATATGGGGACTCAACTGTGAATCCTTATTCTCATTCCATACAGATGGATGTCCACCTGATGTACTTATACGTCTTGATGGCTATTACTGGGACGATGACTCTGGGGATATTACTGATTGCATACATGGTTTATCGAGTGTGGTTGTTGGCGTTCGACACCTTCGAGATGCAACGGGCTCCACACATTGTGAAATGGATACACAACAAATTGTGGAAATGGAAAAGGGACTCAGGACTGCGCTTACATCAACTGGATGTGCGAGACGAACCTGACGCCCCGGGCCCTTCTTCGTCAGGACAAATGAACCCCGACACAACTAGGGCATCAACACCACCTTTGTTCGATAGCTCAGACGAAGATGACGAATAATCTACAAGTCAACGATAATTGATTGGAATAACGATTTTTGTTTTGCAGAGGAAAATACAATGGCAGAATTGAGGAGCGTAGGGACTCAAACAATAATTACGGGGGAAATTTCCAGTGGCCCGTCACCGGTCATCCATCATGTACATCGACATACCCACCAATTGATCCACGAGCACCGAGGTTACCCTGTTTTCAGTCAAATACATAACAATGAGGGATTGGGACGCCAAGGACGGGACAGATCCGGACGAGACTCAGGAAGCAGCAAACAGCCAGACCCTGGCAGCACTCGCTTGACGGAATCAGGGCAGATGTTCTCCGTTAGTTACCGCAAAAGGGATGGACCAGGCAGTGGCCTTTCGACTCCGGCTCACAACGACTCAAGGGACCCCGGGCAGCAGTAGTTTGGTTTTTTATTTTTCATTCTGGGGACATTGCACAGTCAAAAGACACAATTTGGAAATCAGGATGGCGACTAAGCTAAGAGATCAACGTTAATTGTTGGTTCTACTGATGACTTATTTTGCAGAGAGGTGTACGATGGAAGATAAAGAGGTGTTAGAATGGACATTAAATTTGCAATTGGAGGCAACATTAGCGATGTACCGTCAGCAGTTCGGTCGAAGTACCGCAAGGAATGGTGGAGATTGCTGGAATGAGAGCCATTCGAACGCCCACACGGGGGGTTCGATGATGGGAACACACTCCAGGGAAGGAGTTGTCGCCACAACACCACCAAGGAGCACTACCCCGGCAGAGAAGTTCAGCCTAGATCTTTCTGAGGACTGGTCTGAGAAATACATAGCCAGGGACACCTCCTCATGGCAACCAGCACATCATGAGCATGGGTATCGACCGATTAACATCGACGAACGGAAGCCAAAGATGAGGCCGCCGCCCAATTACCTTTGTCATCTGTGTTTCGTCAAAGGCCATTACATCAGGGTTTGCTCGGAGGCGAGACCCAGAGAGGGAGGAGTAACCCCCTATCAAGACAAGCAGCGGAGTTTTGGCGAGTTTATGTGTCCGAAATGTAAGCACAAATGGACGAGCTGCGACAGTTGGGCAAACACTGCGCAGGAATGCAGGAAGTGTCATATTGATGTTTATCCTCACAAACAACATCCTCTTGTGAGATTCGGCTTGTTTAGATGAGAAAAGCATCCTAAAGAAATAAGATTGATTATTCGTATTTTAAATGATTATTTGTTATCGTTGTTTGTAAAGCCACTGAGGGATGAGTGCAAAGTTGGTATAGAGGGAGATTTGGGAGAAAAAGGGGGCAGTTTTGAGGTTGTACTACAAAAATAAAATGTTATTCGGAAGATTAATTGGATTTTGGAAGCCAGTTATCAGGCTTCTGTGACAATAATTTGGCTATTTGACGACCGAAAGTGTTTTTGAATATTTCAGGGAGAGTTGTTGAGGATTGGAGATGATGAAGTTAATTGGATTATTGTATGAGTTTTTGAGAACGGTGTGCTGATAGCTGTTCGAAGTTGAGAAAGGAATGTGTGTATAGTTGTATATAATAGTGGAACACAAGCGGTCGTCATTCGCCAAATGTTGTACCAAAAATAATTAAGTTGTATATAGTTCAAATTATTGGTGGTGTTTGTAAACCACTTGTTTTGGAACAGGTATAACTTCAAACACTGATTATTGTTATAAGTTAAATTTAGAGAGATATGGAGATGTAAAAATGTGGGACACATTTTAGAGAGAGGGGGGCCGTGTAACGAACCTACTTTTTTATATCAGGGAATAAATTTAACTTACCTTTAGTTGGTATAATAATTCCTAGATCGATAATTCCGCCCCTAGCCCCGTGCGAATTTAATAACGTACTCGTAGTTGTAAATGTAAACAATGTAGTGGGGAATCCCCGTCCCGTTATGACCCATATCTTATGCGAAGCGTCTTAACACGTAAACTTCCATAGACGAGCTTCGCACCGAAAAGGGATCATGAGAGCGTAACTTTCAACCAATCAGGGCGCGCCGGGTTTTGGCGCTATATGTTAATTAGGAGTTGTACGCGCAGTAGTGCGCATTGATGGATAGTGCGCGCACTACAACGTCGGCGAATTGTAGATAAATACAAGTGCTTTTCGCATAAATCGATTCCCCTGCCCGGATTCATCCCCTGGCTGGAGTCGTCCCCTGGCAACTGGCTGGATTCACCGCCCTTCGACGAGACGAGACGTACTGGTAGTTGGAGGACTGAGGGAACTCCTTCGACGAAACGAGAAGTACTACTTTGCAGAACACTGAGAGGAAGCTGCTGACTGTTCAAGAAGCCAAGTTCCGGAGGCTACTATACAGCAGAGGTACTGATGCCACTACGCTCCATACAGACGTCGGGGAACTTCAATTAATAAATAAAGAAATTTTCCTCCCTTTCCTCTTAATAAAATAAAGTTTATTGATTCGTCCATATACAAAAAGCTCTCTGTCCCTTAACTATTCTAAGTCCCCATAGTATCCTATATTACATCGTCATCCATAAATTATTCTAAGTCCCATAAGTTATTTCATATATTATAAGAGTAAATTGTTTATAATTATTTTAAGTCCCATAGTTCGCTTATAATTATTGTATTATCATCCAAATTATTCCCAAGTCCCATTTTCTGGTATTTAAGTCATAGGAGTTATATTATAAGAAGATCTCCCAATAAAAATTCTAAGTTCCATATACTAATATATCATTACACAGGGTGAACAAAGAAATATTATAAGTATAAACTTGGGTGCACTGGGAATTATAACAGTGGCTATAGGACCCTTGTAATTTGTATTTGTATAAGATAAATAAATTGTTGAACTGGCCATTTGCCGGATATATCTGTGTCACGATTGTTATTCATTCCAATGTTAGTCTCAGTCTATATAATTATCGTAATTGTCTAAGTCTAATAACTGTTACGGAGGGATACTAAGGGGTAGGGCAGGTACAGGTTTTGATCCAGTCCACCGCCATATACTTTGGCACAACGGGCCACATCGCCTGATACACACCAGGAGGAAGTCCCTGAGGAAAGATTGTCATCTCGGGTAATACCGCTCGGCCCAAGGGATGGCTTCTCCACCAACTCAAACCACAGGGACACCGTACACCGTGGAAGCCGGGAACCGCTACAATATGATTAGTATTGAAGGAGTATCATCTTGTGTATGTATCTTTCTTGGGGTGGGGTGAGAGGTTGGAGGGGTTGTTCATCAGTTATGGAAGTGTGTGTGTGTGTGTGTGTGTGTGTGCATTCTTTGTAGTAGTAACACCTTTCTAGTTACAAAATGTCAATTTAATAAGTTTAAGGATACATGCATCATTTCTTAATATTCCCTGGGGAGTTTCTTCAAAATAAGGCAACCTGCCTTTCTGTTGTATCCCTTCACTTTTATTATATGTTTAATTATCCGTAATTCGTCTTTCCTTTTGACGATTCATTTGTCTTTGTTTTACATGTATATGCTAAATTCTGTCATCTGTATATATCTCATCATTTGTATTGTGAATATTTTTAAGAAAGTTTCAAATAAATGAACCTGAACTTGAACGCTTTATACACCGACATATGTGCGTGTATACATGCAATATGCACGCTTAAATGAAATCTCTGTGCTAAATGTTACGAGTTATCTGACAGATATAGTTCAACTTATTGTTGTATTTGAATATACACTTTTTTGTTATGAGCTTATTAACATAAAAAGTCAATACTGCTGTTTTACTGCACTTCTGGACATTTAAATTTGTCTTTTATAGAAGCTCGTTTTAATGTTTCTAAGGTATGTATTTTTTCTTTCAGTCGTATTTTTAGAATTTTTTTTCTTTATTTCTTAAAATTGTACAATAATTTTCATGTGTTTGTTGCTGTAAATGTGTAAAAGCAAATCAAAGAGCACTTCTTGTCAAAAGTGGGTGCATATATCATGTTCAGGAATCCGATTAAAGAGTATACGATGACCTGAACGAACAATAAGTAGATTGGGAGTGCTCACGATGTCTTTTTGTGACCTTTCGAATTATATTGAGAATATTTCAGAGTCTGAAGTTGACAATTCGTGTAATAAACATCCGCAATGTAAATATAACAAGAACGTAACTTTGAGATTTGATCAACTTTCTGGGAAAGGGATTAAATTTGTCCACTTAACTATTGTTAGTCTCCTGACATTATGAAGAAATCAAGCAAATCATGTCTGAAAACGAGATACATGTTCTTACTCTGAATGATACTATATTAGATAGCTATATTATGGACAGTGAAATTATCATACCCCATCAAACATTACTTCGAAAAGAAAGGGATAGAAATGGGGGCGGCGTGGCCGTTTATATCCATTAGTCTAAGCATTTGAAATCAATTACTCACGATTCTCTTGAACTTATTGAATCACTGTGCATTAAAGTTTGTCTGAAGAACACAAAGCCAATTATATTTTCAACTTGATATAGACTGCCAAATTCAAAAATTGACCTTTTAAAACAGTATGAGGACTTTTTTAACTTTGCGAATGGTCTCAATGGGCACTCATTATTACGGGCGAGACTAACTGTGATATAATGAATAAACCCTTCGAAGAAAATACGAAAACTTACAATCAAATAAATGATATAAAATGTTTGAAACGGATTAATGATAAAGTTTAAACGAATGTAAGTGATAGATCTTGCTCATTTGTTGATCACAAATACGGTAAGTGGGCTAAATGGCCGTAGCACCCAAAATACTATAAGCGTTGAATCTCAGAATTTTAATTCAAAATATCACTCTTGATAAGAGTTACCTCATCTGCATGTGTAGTAAAATACAAAAAAGGTGCTGAACTGAATGTGGAATTATGTGTCACGATTTATGTGAGACTCGGCGATTATTCACGTTGCTACACAAACCTAGTATTTGCTGCCACCTTGAGTAAACAAAGAAAACAAAATTATTAATTAAGCAGTTTAAATAGGTTTAAGAAAAATGAACAAGCTTGATTAAGAAAATAATAAGGAGATCCGGACCAGCCCAGCTGGCACTTCATGAATTTATGCTTATTATTTTTATTATTATTATTATTCATTTTCTTTTCCTATTTCTACCTGCCTTTTTTCCTTTAGTTTTATTTATTTATTTATTTATTGGCCTGTCGATGTTGCGTCACTGGGTATTTACATCAACCGTATACTCCACTCATGAGTACATTTTGAATTAAAATATTTCATAGACAAACGGATTGAAATTGTTGCCAGTGCAGATGCCGGCCCACTCCAGACGGATGACCGTGGCGGAGCTCACGCTGAAGCCAGTTTGCCATATAATGCCGACGTATACGCCGCATATGCAACCGCACTTGGTAACATATATTGCAAATAATATTTATACAATAATCACGTGAGCATAGTTGTATGGATATCAAGTCTTTGAGTTGCTTTTATTTCCATGTCTATGGCATAGATCATTTCCTGTATAAAACAGGTCACCACTTTTTGTTGTTGTGTTTCTTTCAACAGAAGTACAATTGTAATCGTGTGTAATAAACCACAAAATTAATATTCTGCATGGGATTATATCGTCTTGTCACATCAATAGATCACTAACCTAAAAAAAGTGAACTAAAACATAATTTTAAGTGAGTTGTGTAAATTGCAATCAGCTTTTGTGGGCGCAATTGATCAACTTGTTGGCGAAGTTTTTCAACAAAGAGTTTTGAAGCACTTAATATAAATAATAATCTAATAATAATAATAAATTCAATAATAATAATAAATGAATAATAATAATTAAAATAATAATACTAATACTAAATATATAATATGAGTGATAATGAAATAATGAACAAAATAATAATAATAAATAATATATTATATTATTATTATTATTATTATTATTATTATTATTATTATTATTATTATAACAATAGTAGTTACAATAATAATGATAATTAGTAGTAGTAGTAGTAGTAGTAGTAGTATAAGGAACCAATCCATAATTAGATTGAAATTTTAAATCGAATGGGATTGAATTCTAAATCTATCAAGATTGAAAATGTAATGTTGCCCCCAAAGGCGTAGGGAGGATTTTTCAAGGGAGGGGGGGGGGGGTATTCATCCGCGACCAAATCCTACGTCCACATTTTTCACAGTCCGGCCAGAAGTTGAAAAGTACCTCAGTGGGTGTGGGGATAAAATTCCCAACCTTAATCCCAAGTCCACAATTTTTCACGGTCAGGCCACCAACCGAAAAGTCGCTCAGTGGGGGAGGGGGAGGGGGAGGGGGAGGGGGAGGGGGGTGTTCGCAGAAAAAAAACCTTTTGAATGGCCATATCCTCTTTGCATCATTTTCAATCATGTCCTACGTTTTCATGACCAAAAGGGGATATTTTACACCCTAATTTTACGTAAAATATCCCCTTGTAAAAAGGTGTTGAAACGGCCAAAACAGCCCCACCCCCGCGAACGCCTAGTTGCCCCATATTTTAGGTGGAAAAACGGGTGGTGAATTAAGTAAAGCACACGGAGTGTCTCGGGTCGTGCAGCCTTTCATTTTGGTCTATGGTACGATTTCAAAAAAAAGTCTGCATTTCAAGTGTAGTTCATATGTTATTGAGTAGTTTGGTCTTGCTTTTTTAGGTCATATTTCACTCAGGAACAAGGTTAAAGGCTCCTGGTTCATTCAGTCTCTTTGTGAGCAGCTATTACTAGAAGCACATGAAGCTGATTTGGAACAAATCATGCGTAACGTAAGTCACATTTCGTCGGTATAGAACCAGAAGGGCGTTAATGCGATACACATTGACATCCAGAAGGGCATTAATGCCATTGACTTTGTACAGTAATAGCGCCCTTCTGGTTCTCAACCGGTTATGCGTTAACGCCCTTCTGGTTCTATACCGACGATTTATTCTATTATTAGCATTCTGTCTAAAACATATTATAAAAGAATGACTTTTAATGCCCATGCACTTTTATTTGCCTATGCACTGAAGAGGTTTTCGGAAGTCAGTGGGGCGTTCCTTACGTCCGAACGTGTGTTACGTCCATTCTATTCTCGTTACCGCGATTACTTTCGAATGGCTGATCGGCTGTTAACAAACTTGGCACAAGTATGTGTTGCCAGGCAACGGTGAACTGATTAGATTCCAGACTGGAAATTACAAATATCACGGGGCCTTATCCGCATGCATGTTTGATTTCATTTTTTTAACAGCAATAACAAAAAACCACTGAACGGAATTTAACCAAATTTTTGGTCAAGTGTGTATCCTGACTCAACAATAAACTGATATAAATTGTAATGGAAAGATCAAAGTTTACGAAGCCTTGTGTATATCTGATTTTACCCTTGTTTCCATGACAACTTAACCACTGATTTAACATACTATACATCAGACATTGCATGGCCTCGGAGTGCGGAGTTATTACCATCAACTGCTCTAGTTATCTCAATGTCACTTCTTCCTTTTCCCTATTTTCATTTTGGTATAGGTCACTCAACGTGTTATGAATTTCATAGCACGTTTGAAGGAGGATGGACGACCAACAAAGCAGACACCGGAGATAGTAGCAACCGGCATTCGCAAAAAAATTTACTTTATGCCCAAATATTCTCTCTCCAACAACTAAAACAGAGGGATGAGAATAAAAATATTGCCAAAACGAATACTGAAAAACAAGCTTTATATTGAAACATATAAATCACTCTGAGAAAGTATTAGTTATGAACAATATGTTGTTGGGGATTGAATTGTGGAATAACATTCATGAAATCAAAAGTTTATTGAATATGTATGAATATGAAAAATAACAATAAAAATAATAAAAACAATAATAATAATAATGAAAACAGGCCTTCATTCCAATAGAAATTGATTACATAGCCTTTTTCCCAATAGTAAACATCATAAAATGATAATTTAGTTTGATATACTGAGTGATGGAATAGTGATGGAATGGTTAATGTAAAGCATGGTTTCATTTTGATTTCAATTCACTGGTTCAGGGTTAATGCCAAGTGACTTTTAACGTACAGGAGTATAATTAAAGCAGGTTCATAATAGTTCAAGTACATGCACCAAATTCACTGAGATTGAGGCTCACATTTTGATTTTGATATCTCCAGATATTTCATCTGCAGATTTGTCTGAACTTACAATGTATCATTGTCAGAATACAATGCATTATCGAAGACATCAACCTTACACCAAATGGCACACGGCTCATATTCATGAAACATTTGTGTTCGGTGTCATGACTTCCTTCTAGACATTCTATTTATATAAGCAATTCCTTAAATTTGTTTATATTGCATGAGCTTGGGTTTCTAAGTACTTCGATGTGCATATTATTTTGCTGACAATTTCAAACAAGGCAATTAGACGCATTAGGACTTTCTTCGAAGTAATTTGAATAAAAATTGGCAAAGGCTCCTGTCCACTTATTTCACTAAAATTCATCTAATGTGAATTTATGTATTTAATTTACACATATTATATGTCCAATCTTTCCTGATGTTTATAAAAGGGCCATACCTTATAGACAATATGATGATTACTATTACAAATATGATTATGTTTATTACTACTACAATTACTTGACTACACAATGTTGGTATCGATTTTCTTCTAAATCGATTCTCTATCCAGCTGTAATAAAGAATCTTGGTCTCGCCAAGAAGTAAGTAAGTGTTTCCGTGTTAATACGTTACAATAATGATTTCTGCTTACGTTTTATACACACAATTATAATCAAAATAAAGGTAAAAGGCAAAGGTGTTGGTTTATATAGTGTTGATTCAGCGTTAAAGCGCTATCTCACGTTGTTATTAAATTTATTAAATAAATTTCATTACTTTAGTATTATTATTATTATGTATTTTAGCCATAATGTATAGCAGTTGATTAAACATAGGTTACAATACTATGATTATCCTGCTTACACTTTATATTAATAAACGTAGTCCACATAGTAGTATTAGTACGTGTTTTATTTAGAATGTATTAATTACAATCATATGTTTTTCCTTACATCGATGATAACATTTCTCCTGGCTTATGTCAATGTAGTCAATGTAGAAATTACACCATAGGCCCCTATAGTCAGTCTTTAATTGACTTAATCTGTATTTCTGATCCACGTATTGAGAACGTCATTAAATTAGGAGTCCAAACAGCTGGTTCAAGTGATCACTCAACGATATACACTGTACTTAAAGGTAAATACCAACCCCTTTCCCCCAAATAAGTAAATTGTTAAAGTCAAAATTGGTAATGACCAAGTACCTAACAAGCAACTAGCTAATGTTTTAAACAAAAGCATTTAATGAAGTTAGCTTAAGGTTACAAACTCCTTCAGGTAATGCTTCTGAAGGAACATTAAACGCTTTAAAAACTTTCTTTTCCTACATGCTACATGTACATGTGAATTTAAAGAGAATACAAAGTACTGGTTGATGGTGGAAAATCTTTCATCAAAATTTCACATTCCATTACTTTCCAGGTGAGAGTAAATTACATTTGCATTATAATGTGGGACTAATTCACTTCAAATGCAATTTAAAAGTTGAGGGATTGGCAGTTTGAATACCCGACTGAGTCAACTCAGTTGCTGCAGTGTGAATGGCATAGTCCCACATATTGATTTCTGTGTTAGTACTCAGTCAGCAGTGGGGATTTGTGTAGCAGATTTGTCAAAAACGAAGTATTCTGTTGTTTTCAACTACTCTCTCCATACTTTAGTGTCATTTTTAGAATACCATCTCATCACAGAAGGTTTGAAAGCAGCTGATATCAAAATGATGTTGTTCTGCAAGTAATCAACCAGTACTGTGTATTCTCTTTAAGTTCTTTGCTATCAAGAATGAATACGTTGTAAAAGAACTGTTTACTATTGATTGTTTAAAAGCAACTGGGGTAGATGGTTTACACCCTAGACTTCTAAAACTAGCTGCGGAGTATATGTGACCCATTGACTCATTTATTTAATGCAACTTTACAAACATGTACTTTTCCAAAAGACTTTAAGACGGCACGAATTACTCCGATACACAAGGGAGGATCTTTTGATATTAATGATTTTAGACCCATCTCTGTTCTTCTTGCCTTGTCCAAAATATTGGAAAGAACAATACATGATCAATTTTATAAAAACTTAAAAGTAAATGAACTCCTTGCTAATTGTCAATCAGGGCTCAGACCATCTCACTCTACAGCTACATGTTAAACCGAAATTTCAGAATATTTGTGTGACAAAATGGACGAAAAAGATATCATCGGGAGTATTTTCTTGGATCTACGTAAGGCATTACATGTTATTCCACACAACTTTATTCTTAGAAAGCTTGTGTACTATGGTATTAAAGGGAAAGAATACGACTGGAAGAAATCATATTTACCAGACAGGAGACAATTTGTAACAGTGAATGATTGCACTGGTGAATGGTTGAAGATTAGATCTAGAGTCCCTCCGGGATCTATCGTGGGTCCACTAATATTCTGTCTCTTTAATAATGATTTCCATTATGTAACAAATGTACATTCCAATTCTAAATTGTCTGTTTATGCTGATGATACAGCTATTTTCACTCATGATAAAACAATAAAGGAGTTACAGAAAAACTTACAAGCTGATATATATATATTCTTTAAAATGCCCCTCCAATAAGTAAATATCCAGAATATATATATACAACTGTATGGTTTTTTTTTCTTTTAATTGTTGCAAAGATTCTCTTTGATTATCCTGCTCATGGCTTTATTTCTAAGTATACGTAAGAGTACGGCGTATGTATGTTACCCAGAACGAATAACCGTTATTTATAGGTTACAAAATCATGATAATTATATTTGTGTGTGTTTGTTATAGATAAACGTAGTCCAAGTAACAGTATTAGTGCAAATTTTAGACAGAATGCATGACTGTCATTGCTGGTGTGTGTGTTTGCTTTTTCATTGTTTACGAAAATCAAGTAGTAGCTTGTATAGTAAATTAGTTTGTAAAAATAAAATGTAGCTAATACGTGCATGTTTACAACATCTAGTACCACTGCTGATTGGAACGGGGGGACAGTCAGCGGCGTAACAGGTGCCAGTTATCAGGCCGGGTTATCAGGGGTGGCGGAGCCCCAAAAAAATCCCGGTAACTAAGTCCTAAACGGTGTTCTTACGCGGCCAAACCTCTCCCTAGGTCCATTTTTTCTGGTTAGCCCAGCCGCCGACAAGTCGCGTGGGGGGGGGGGTTGTGACGAAACAATTTTCATCCCAAATACGAGGTCCACCGCTATTTATTCCGGTCGGCACAGCCGACGCGAATAATAGTCCTACGAGGGGGGGAGGGTAGTGGCCACCGATAAAATTGTTAATTCCAAAAATATGTCAACACCAAAAACAGATGTGGCGGGCGTAACTTTCCTTTACAATTTTCAGGTATCTTGTGAATTTTCCCGCTGAAATCTTATGGGGAAGTCTGCCATCCCCCTAGCACCCCCCCCCCGGCTTGTTACGCTAATAGGGAACAGTCAGTTCATTAACAGTGGGTATTATGTGTGACCAAGAAAACTCGTAAAAGGCGACTTTTTAATCGATCGGTACGTTACGCACGTATCATGTTTAGTGTCTCAACAAAAAAAACAACATCAACTGATCAAAAAAGGGTTCAATTTTCTTTTTACAAGGGTTAACGTGTACATGCGGTCATATTTAGTTACTGTTGCAAAAACTGTTGTGTTTGAAACCCCCCCCCCTCTATACGTCAATGTACATGCATGTATATCTGTTCCAAGATTGTAGTTTATCAGTACTTAGGCCTACTTATTAAAAGACACAGGCTAACATTGTGGAGTTTCAAATTTAAAAACAAAATGTCAAAATGTGATATCTGAGTTACATATTAGCGCCTAAATGCACAAATAAACACCCTAGAATATAAACGTTTTGAAACTTATGCTGATAATGGCAAGATTTGCATCAATGAACAATTTCCACCGCAGTGGTGTATAAAATAGCCTAGATCTGCGCACTGTAAGTCTATGGGAAGGAGTGGACATTATGAACCTGGTCAACCTGAGTATTTGTAGATTTTCACTTTTTCTTAACCACCAAAAAATCAATTTGAAATAAAAGAATTTCAGGGTTTCATTTGTAGACCTTATCAAGGACACTTAGAGCAGGTAGTTCACATTTTTTTCAAACTGTGTTCATTGTTAGCCTGTAGTTTATTAAATATAAAACATAGTTCAGTGGTAGACAGGGGTGGCTCCACAGAGGTAGGGGGGCAGGACGTAAGAAAGTAATGAAAATCACGGGGGGGGTAGTGTTTTGGGATAATTTCGCCACCCTCTGATTTCCCGTCATAGACATCTTGGGGCACCTTCCGATCGATTTGTTTTTTGGCCGTGGTTTGGCTGTGAAACCAGCTTCCAGCAGATCTGAGAAATATTTCACTTTTCGGCTTGTGGCGCCGCTATATGGCCGCCAACGAATATGATTTAGCCTTAAAACTGGTTTCCGACGCCCCTCTAAGATGGTTGTAGATTTAGATGATGTTGCTCATTTACTACAGTGATAATAACAAATGCTTTTAATTCTATTCTGAACGTGCTTATGATAATTGTACATGAAAGCGAAAGAAGTTTGCAATTTGATATTTCAACTTAACAGAATAAAAGCAAAAGTGAACGTTATTTCAAATTAAACTGTTTACACCGAATGTTGTTGTTCTTCTTGATGTCCCAAGATGACAATTTAAAGGCAAGGTTCACCCTGACGTCAAGTTGGTTTTAATAAAAGCAAGACGATGAGAGATACATATTAATGAAAGTTTGGCGAAAATCCACCAAAGAATAACGGAGTTATGAACTTTAAAAGTTTTAAATTTGTGACGTCATGTAATATTAATTCAATAAATTACCACTTTTAATTGGTTTGTGATAATTTAATGGGGTTTTTTTCTTCCATAGAAGCATGTATGAAATAATGTTTCTAATTATATATTGAATGCAGAGGTAAAATAATTATCAAATTTCTGAAAAACGGCACTTTATGGAATTTATATCACATGATATATAGGGAGCTGCTTGCATGTGACGTCACAAATTTCAAACTTTAAAACTTCATAATTCTGTTATTCTTTGATGGATTTTCGTCAAACATTGATTAATATATTTCTCTCATTTTATTTTACTGCTTTTATCAAAACCAACTTGACTTCAGGGTGAACTTTGCCTTTAATGATCTGTTGGTGTTTTTGTATTACATTAAAATACACTGAACCAGATACCTCTCCATAAGCTGAAATGTCCTGTCTCTAATTTGTTATTTAGGAACCTTACGCATACTTTTCACATTCAACCACTTAAGCTATATGGACAAATATTGTTTTGTGTGATGTCTCGAAATGATGTCGTATGGGCACTAACTCAAATTGTACACTGTTCTCTTGTTACGGCACAAATTGTCGCCGCGTGACAAACTGTCGCCGGCGACAATATGTGACCAGGCGATAATTTTGCCGTCAGGTTTTCAAAAAAATTGGCAAAGTTTTTGACGCCCTTGGTGATTCCAGTTTGTGGCCTCCACCATACGGCGACAATTTGTGCCATTAATTTCATGAAAACAGAACCTAACGGCACAAATTGTCGCCAGTCGCTGAATATGTGTGCGTCTGTGTGTTTGTGCCGGTGTGTCTATCTGTGTGAATATGTGTCTATTGGTGTGTATGTTTGTGTCTGTTTGTGTATGCCTGTGTCTATTTCTGTGTGTGGCCGTGTGTCTGTGTGTGTTTATGTGTGCCTTTGTCTGTCTGTTTGTGTGTCTGTGTGTGCCTGTAGGTTTATGTTTGCGTGTGTGTCTTCGTGTATCTGTACGTATCTGTTTGTCATGTGCCTGTGTATGTGTGTATGTTTGTGCACCGTGTGTCTGTATGTCAGTGTTTGTCTTTCCCTGTGTTTCTATGTCGGAAATAACAGAGAAAGCGGGCAATGCCAAGGGTTGACTGACCAGGGAGACTTTGAAGTAGTAAAATACAGAAGATTAAGGGATGTCGTAATCTAAGGTATAAATTTAGGTGTGTGTATTTATTAAATTCTGAAGGAGAATTTTCGCCGTCTCTAAGGACTAATAGTCTAGGAGTCTAGGAGTGATAGCACTAATTTGGGTCGATTTGATAGTAATAACCCTTTTCTGTGGCAATGTAGTTTTGATAACAACAAAATAATGGGTATAGATATTTTGAAATATTGTAAATCTTTAAGGATATATAATTGTATATAACTTTTACTTCATGATCAATAATATCAATTTTCTGTAATACATTGGTACATGTATTTAAAACAGAACCCACCTAAAAATATCATTGTGTGTAAAGAGGCCTATTTTAGAAATCAAATTTGTTGGAAGTATATTGTTTACTTTAGTCAGTGGCGTAGGAGCCGGGGGCAGGGGCAGACTTAGGGAGTTAGGGTTAGGGTTGCAATTGGGTTTCTAGTTCAGAATAGGGTTATAGGGTTATTGTTTGGATTATGTTAAGGGTCAGGGTTAGTGCATGAAATAATCGTCGGATCAATTGTCGCCAGAGCAAATGTCGGACATTCACCGGCGCGCGTTGACTTTCCTGGTGCGCCCATAAGTGAAAATATAACATGTCCCAACGGTCCAGATATGACGTAACCGTCAACGAAATCATGGGGTCAGAAAATGTACTGCGGACGCACTTATAAATGTTCGGTAAAAAATGAGTGAGTTGTCATTATGATTTCACTCAAATTATGTTAACTTTCGAGTTTTCTCTTTCAGTGAGCCATAAATGGCGCGCGGGACCACAAAACAAATATCGAAATACGCCAGAACAGGACCTTCAAAAAACGCGTGTACCGCGCATAGACAAACTTCATTTTGATTACGTTAATTGGGTCGACGCGCGAGCGGAGGGAAACGCTGCCGTGATTTATGATTAACTACCTTCACAATTTGATGAAAGTTCGAAATACTATCGCCATTCTTCTTGTTAAGGACTAGTGAGAAAGAACACATCTGTGGCTTTCGTTTTGCATACCGTGATATTAGCTACTAAAATATCATTTATTAATTATCGACTTGTTTGAAAAGACCCATTTTCTACAATTATGTCTGCGAATTAATGAGATTTGGTTCAAAGAGGGTTTCATTTGACATGGCCACACAAAAATCACGCTTATATTCCCATTATCTAGAGGATTTTATTAGCACATTTTTTCCTACATAACACCTTTCCATGCTTCAATTTTAGTTTGTCATTCTTATCAGCGTATTCAGTTTGAAACACCAAGAAATAAAAGCAAAACAGATTTATTAGCCATCAAAATAATGATTTATAGCTTTTCTGGTGTGGTTTTGACTTCCAGCCGCTGCCTAACAATTGCCAAAAAAACACATTTATCTCATTCCCATGTGAACCAAACAGTTTTGTTAAATGATGTGGATTCTGAGGTTAATGCATATTCATCAAATACCTATAATCAAGACTGTTTATTGGGTTAAAAAGTGGCAAAATTACCAATCCTCAATCTGATTAACAGACCAATCACTGAACAAATCGAGGGGCGGATCCTCCAATCCGCGTATTCCAAAAAGGCGGGAACTACGCGTACGTCCACGCGTTTACGCGCGCTCCTCCCACTTCGTGGCATCATTTGTGCCTTTGATGTCGGTGAGTTAACATCTTCGGCTGACTTCGCCAAGAATTCGAATCATATTTCATTTATTTGGAATTATCAGCAATGTCTCATTCCAACAAGCGTTTGTCAGACTTTGAGAAGGGCCAGATCTTAGCTCTCAGTGACGAAGGTTATTCTAATCGAGAAATTGGACGGCGAATTCAGCGCAGTGAACATGCAGTGCGGTCATGTCTAGCAAAATTTCGCGAAACACCGTAGATGATCAGCAACCTGGACCTGGTCGCCCGAGGCTTACAACCAAGGTGCAGGACGCGAGGCTTGTTCTGATGTCAAAGCGCTCTCCCTTCAACATGTTCAAAACAGCGTCCCATGTACAAGCTGATTTTAGCAATGTCACGGGTGTAAATCTTAGCCTTTTGACTGTCAAAAGTCGACTTGCCGAGGCAGGTCTTCATGGGCGCATCGCGCGTGGCAAACCCCTGCTTACTGAAAAACACAAGTCGATACGCCTGGATTTTGCTCGTGACCACGAGACATGGAGCGCTGATTTGTGGGGTAAGGTGCTTTGGTCTGATGAAAAGCGATTTAATCTTTTCCATTCTGACGGTCCAACGTACGTTCGTAGGCAAG
>JZLH01S0151088.1:10792-29405 GCA_001188425.1 Eucidaris tribuloides
TTAGGTGTAGCATATCACGTAGGTCACATATTAATCAAAAAATTAAGTTTTGATTGCTGATGTTTGTTTTTATTTCTTTGTACAGGCCCAAGGTGTATATGTTGGATCTGGAATCTGCTATCCAGTATTCACTACGCCAGGAAGTGTCCCTTAGACAGAGGATTGAAGGAGATGCTCTCAAAGCCCTAACGAACTATGATGCTGTTTTAAATAAGGTGAGATATGTGATATTCTGGTATCACAGGGTTATATGAGGGAACCTGTATCACTTTGAATGTAAGGAAAAGATGTTGGTGAAAGCTTTGATATATCTAGTATCTTTAAAAAAAGTTGACAGTTTTAAAGAGTCTCCCAAATTAAAAATGTGAAAACTTTTTGGGAAACTTTCACATGGATGGCTTAATGAAGGTCTTGTTTATCATAATTATTCAGCGAGATAAAGTCGATATTCACCTTTTTCTACATAAAGCAAGATCATTTGATTTTATCTCAATGCAAAGAACAAAGAAATACACATGAAATCTGGTTTCATCATTATTAAAATTATGTTTTCTGGATCTTACACCAATCTGTGGTCCTGGCCTCCTAGAGCCAGCCTGTACCATACACTCAGTGCAGGCTATGCTATTTACCATGTTATAGTCACCAAGTCCAAAGTTATGAAAAACTTGACTTCTAGAATTGTTCATAACACTTATGTTTTGAAAGTAACAGTGTTGAGGTTATGGAGGTGGAGAAACTAGTGGAGAAAGATTGGTTTCTGTGAGAGCAGGCCTTCAACTTGTCCTATTTTTCCTACTTATTCCTACTTTTTTGTGAAGATCCTAATTTTCCTTAGAATCCTTATTCTACATTTTCCAACTTTTTTTTTTTGGGGGGGGGGGGGTTTGAGGAAGGTAGGTTAAGTGCCATGAAGTAAACAGAAGATAAAGGTCAGTTTCTTGAAGACAGTACATTGATGTACTGTTTTTTGGAAGCCAGTTAAAGCCAAGGTATAGTTTTGGTTAATGGTATAAATTGAAATTCTTTGCAATTATGCTTTTTAGATACACCTATTTTATCTATCAATGCCCTGAAAAGTGCTCGTTCTGAAACTCTCCCATTTTTGAGAAATTACTCAAAATGTAAAATGTCGGGGGACCCCCTTTATTTCCCATAGGTAATGTACATACCCCTAGATTAAGGCCTCCATTTTTCTGTTTTACAAAATCAAAATTCTGTTTTCAATTTTCTGCGATTTTCCGCTTTACTCAAAATCACGTATGTAAACACCATATATTTCTTCGTACTTGCATGATTACAACGCAGCCTCGGTGGAATGGAGCAGCCGTATTCATGGTGACTAGAAAGACGGCCGGGGCCTACAAAGCTGCCTGCAGAGGGGTTTGCTAGGGTCATTAAAGTTAGTCTAATGCTGGGTAATGGTATGATTTAGTTAAAGAATAATTTTAGACATTTTACTATTTGTTTAATTTGTATTTTACTACCAATTTAAGGTTATTACTTCAGCATTTCAGAATTTCCCATTTTCCGCGTTGCACTACCCATTTCCGCGATTTTTCTCCGTTTTCCGTATTGCGGAAGATGGATGCTTTACCCTAGAAGTTCTATAATTGAAACATAATTTGTGACAATTTTCACTAGGTTTGATGTTATTTTCTGATGTCTGGGTTAACTATAGAATATTTTGTTAAAGATTGACAAAAAATTTGTCTGGTTGACCAAAACTACACTATTAGTGCACAAAGGACAGAAGAGATATGTATGTAATGATTATTTTATTTATTTATTTATTTATTTATTATTTATTTATTTCCATCTTCTTTTAGCAGGGTGGCCCTTTCAGTTTAATAACTGCTCTGCCAAGGGGCCCTGCTCACAATATATACAGATAAAAACAATTTGATCAATAACAAAATATACACTTATAAATACAATACAATGCAAAATTAAATTAAGAATAAATTAACCTAAAATATTTTGATCACTAACACAATATACACTAAATATAAATAAATACAATACAATGCAAATTAAATTAAGAATACGTAAACACATAATATCCCAAATCACTTTAGTAAAACTAAACATGTGGCAATCAAGAAGGTATCGCCACCCCCCCCCCAATCCATCATGTATAATCATATTATTCTATTAAACAAACAAAAAATACAAATATATTATAAAGCATGAAAATCATGATAGGTCAAAATTAACGTTAGATAACTAAATTTGATTTTCCATTTACTACAGTAAAATAAGCGTCTTTTCAAATATGGCAGTAAAAAAAATAGGGATCTTTACAACATTACTATTCGGATATAAAACAAGTTTTTTCTTGACTTCTTATAGTATTTCCCAGGAAGAGCTCAAGTAGCTGAATTTCTTGAAAATCTTCATAAGTGGCTTCAAGAAAGACAGCATGGTAGCATTCCCATAGAGGAGTGGCTGAATGCAGTGGACCCAACAAAGGTAAGTTTGACGGGATGTATTGTATAAAAAGATTTCATTTTGAGAAGTAATGGTACATGATAGACTTGTGGAGATTTAATTGCCAACTTTTTAAAACCATCTTTTTAGCAGTTTGTAGTTTTAAGATTACATAGTTGTATACAATTGTAAGCGCTTTGGGCCTAATGGGAAAAGCGCAGTATAAGTGATAATAATAATAATAATAATAATAATAATAATAATAATAATAATAATAATAATATAAATTACTAGTAATGTCAGATTTTATCACTGGTTAAAGATTGCAAGCTGTGTGTAACTTTCTCAGTGCCATTACATCAAAACTCCATAGTTTTTACATGTGATATACTGAGTGTGGTACTGAAAAGGTTAGATAGAATTCTGCCCCCCCCCCCCCATGACGAAAGGGCATAACTGACATTTTGGTGTTTTGGAGATATTGTGCAAAATGTATTTTGTTCAACACGTAAAGCCCTATTCATTGTCCTTTTAACAAGTGGATTATGAAACAAAGGGACACTTCTACTTAATATTTTTTTTGTTCTACGTGTTTAACATGATTGTACTGCGTCCCCTACACTATATAATTCAATTTTGAAAAAAATGTCGGTTATGCCCTTTTGTCATGGGGGGGGGGCAGAATTGTGTCGATACTTTTTTTTTTCAGACAACTTTTTCATCAATGATTCACAAAGCATTCAGTTGTCAGCACAGACATCAGAAAACAACATGAAACCCACTGAAAACTGTGTATAGCGACAAATTGTGATATTTAAATTATCAAAGAACATATAACGGTATGTACATAACATATGGGAAATGCCAGGTACCCCCGGACATTTTTATAATTTTAGTAATATCTAACAAAAATAGGAAAGTTCCAGAGTGAGCAATTATCAGGGCATTCATAGATCATATAGGTTTATACTTGAGCTTTAAACTTATCAGAGCATGAATGCAAAACTGGCAACTACATTACATTTTACAAAACTATGAATAAAAATATCAGCATTTATTTATTTATTTATTTATTTATTTATTTATTTATTTGTTTACATATGTATTTATTTCTTAAATTTATTTTTGTTGCTCTCTCTTTCTCAGAAGCAAGGGTCTGGTCTTCCCAATCGTCTGGAGTGGATCGGTTGCCAAGGCAGCGAAGTTCACTTCCGTGGTTACCCGTGCGGACTGTGGACTCTTTTCCACACGCTGACAGTATCGCAAGCATCCCTCATCAGGAGATGTAAGTGAAGAAAACCCTGGTACACTCCACAACACAGTTTCTGTTAGTCTCTGGGCATATGTCTGTGTTTCTTAAATTGAAATTAAACCAGTAAACCACAGTACCATTAAAGCCCTAGGCTAACAATGACCATACTTTAAAAAAATGTGAGCTACATAATCCTGTCTGCACTAAGTATAGTTTGATAAGGTCTAAAACTGAAGCCCTGAAAAATTATATTTCAAAATGTTGATTTAGTGCTTTAAAAAAGTGAAAATCCACAAGCACTCAAATTCACCAGATTCACCTGCCCATTTCCTCTCATAGACTTACTGTGTGCAGATCTAGGCTATTTTATCATCCACCAGAGTAGAAATTGTTTTTTCATGCATACCTTGCCATTGGCAGCATAACTGTCCAAACTTTTGTATTCTAGGGTGTTTATTTGTCCATTTGAATACTGCTATATAGCTCAGATATGAAAGTTTGACAATTTTTTAACCCTAATATCACTGGGGGGGGCCATAATGGCCCCCCCTCGATAAATTTCGCGATTATGCCGCCGCGCGAAATTTTTTGACCGCGCCGTTCGCTGGCTTTTTACTTTCAAGTCTCGCGCATCATTTAAGACCATTTTCGTAAAAGTCGGACGTACTGTTACGACGCTGCGCAACTTTTCGTACATGCATGCAACTCCAAACTTGCTCAAAAACGTGATTTTGTGTACAAAATCAATGCAAATTTTGTTTTCAGCCAAAAATCATAAATGTATGATTATTTTTACTTTAACTGGTAGAAATGGATTAATTTTATGCTGTTTATGATCGCAAAAAAAGTCCCCGACAAAATTCATCGAAAAAACAATAAAAAACAAAAAGGTCGAAAAAACAAGGAAATACATAAGAAATTCACAAAACAATAAAATACATAAGAAAATAATTCTGATTCGGCATTTTTTTTTGGAGGTAATTGTCACAAATGTCAGAAAGAATATTTTCACCAAAACTTAGCATTCTACAAGCTATTTTAAGTGAGTTATAGGCAAAAATAGGATTTCATTCATAAATTTGCATAATTAATTATTAAAAAATATAAAATATCTATTTTTTGAAAATCTAATAATACAGTCTTGTAGATTACATCCAGCTCTATGCGCCGTGCATTTTTCGTGGCGATCACTGGTGATCTGCGGGCTAATCTTGGGGGGGGGGGCGCCATAATGGCCCCCCCCCCCCCAACGGTGATGACAAAGAACTGAAAGATAGCCCGATATGATTAGGGTTAATTTTGGAAGCCCCACAATGTTAGCCTATTACTTTAACCCCTTCAAAACTGTACCCCTGCAACAAATCAGTGTGGTTCCTGAGAGAACAATCTTGTTACAAACAAATTGGCTAGAGTGCCTTATTGTGCAGCTGGGCTTACGAATATCGCCCCCATGGAGTGGAGTGGTGGCACACCTTGATATGGTCCAATGATCAGGGAGGGTAAAGTCAGAGAGAGTACCTACAGGCACTGAACCAAGACTGTAAACCAATAACTTTACGTTTTAAAGCATTGACATGATTGGGAGAAATAAAACTGCAATCTAGAACCAAAACTGGGTTGAAAGATATACAGATGTAATACACCAGCTTGGCAGCTATCTGTTGGCTGGAAGATTTGTCTTGAATTTGTTTTACTTAAGAGATTGAGCGCATGAACACAACCACATTACTAAATTAGCCTCGTGTCCCAGAGAAATTAATCCATTTAAAGGCTAACAGCAATCAGATTTGCCAACATATACGAATACTGATGGCAGTTTTTGCTTAAAATGAGTCAACATTTGAACACAAAAATCCCGATCCTGCATCCCGGGGGGCAGGGGAGACGGGGGGAAGGGGAAGGGGGGACACTTAGTATATTGTGTATACGTATGTGCCGCGGTGAGACCCCCCATTTCAGCCCAAATTCCGGTCCAGAGCATCTCCAATTTCAGAAGTCAACAGAAAAATTTTGAATTTCCAGTTCCAGAGACCCCCAATTTCTGTATTCGCTTCTGATTATTCGCTCGGATCCCGGCCCCTTTGCGCGCGCGCCGAACCATGAGCATTGCGCCTTTCTGAAATTCACCGCAGTGCAGTTCCAGAGCATAGCGTTTTGAGGTTTCCTGAACGCCTTAGCTCCAGTCCAAGACGCCCCCATTTTCGCTCAAGCCCGTTCCAGAGCCCCCGATTTTTCGATTCCGGTGGCTGGCCACATAAGGTATCACTTTTATCACAACACATACAGGAATACTGAGGCAGTCTTCTTTTAATTAAAATGAGCTCAACATTTGACCACAAAATTTCACAGCAGAAATCTTGCATCCCGGGGGGGGGGGGGGGACTTAGTATAATTGTGTGATATGTATGTGCCACGGTTGAGACCCCCATTTTCAGCCCAAATTTCTGGTCCAGAGCATCTCAATTTCAGAAGTCACAGAAAATTTTTGATTTTTCCAGTTCCTGAGACCCCCAAATTTGCTGTTTCGCTTCTGATTTTTCGCTCGGCTGCATCGCTTTGCGGCGCGGCCGAACCAGAGCATTGCCCTTTCGGCACTTTCACCTTTTGGAAATTCACCGCAGTGCAGTTCCAGAGCATAGCGTTTTGAGGTTTTCTGAAGCCTTAGCTCCAGTTCCAGAGACCCCCATTTTTCACTCAAGACCGTTCCAGAGCCCCCGATTTTCGATTTCGGTGCGGCACATAGGTATCACTTTGTAAGTCGGGTGCCCCCCCCCGGGCCTTGCATAGTTTATACTTGATTGCAGAATAGTTAAACCCCAAGTTGAGGACTACCTCCAATCACGCTATTTACCTTAAATCAATATAAAGTGCCTTACCAAAAGAAACAAAGGTTGTAAGTGGTATTGGAACCTACAAACTCACAAGCATCCATATTCTCATCGAGTAGTACCGTACATTCAATATTTCTCTGCAGAGCTGCCAACTCTTCTGTTTTTGCTGTACTTGTTCTGCTTTTGCACACAAACTGTGGCAGTTTGTTTTCTCCTAAAAAAAATATGTTTTCTTGAAATTTCTATCATGTACTATTAACTCTACTTATAAATAAACTATCATGTGGAAATAACAGCATGTGGGAGGGGCACTTCTGCATTTGAAGTGTTCTGGGCATGGTTACAAGTTTCTCGTGAATGCATTCACTGTTTTCTGCCATCATGGTTGCTTTTTTTGTTTGCACAAGGTTGGCAGCTCTGTTTCTGTGACCAACGATCTGTGGGTTAAGCATTCAATATTTTATTCACATTTGTCACCATCTACGTAATAATAAAATGCATTAAAGGGCAGTGACATGATTGGGAGGAATAAAAAATGCCTCTTGAATCAAACTGGTTGAAAGATACATCAATGGATATACCAGCTGGAGTGTATCTCCGGGGTGGAAAGATTTATCTTGAATTTGTTTACTTGAGCCTAATCAGGGATGAACTGGTAGCATTTTGTTTCTCTCAAGCCCTGATAGAATTAAAACCCGTAGACTGCTACACAACAGATTTGTCTCTCACAAAGTATACTGATGGAAGTTATTTTAAAACGAGTCAACTTTTGACTACCAAATTTTCACAGTAGAATCATTGCACAGTAAACTTGATTATAGAATAGTTTCACCCCAATTTGAAGACTACCCCTAATCATTTAATTTACCTTTAATTCCCTTTTATTTGTAGATGACAACGTCAGTTACATGGAAGTTTTGCACGCCATGCGAGGTTACATTCTCTCCTTCTTCAGCTGCCAGCAGTGTCGCGACAACTTTCGCAACGAAGTTGCTGATGTAGATGATTCTGTCAGGTCCCTGGACGGCGCCATAATGTGGCTGTGGCGCACTCACAACCGCGTTAACAAGCGATTGCGTGGTGACCCATCGGAAGACCCAGAGCACCCGAAGGTTTCATTCCCACTGCGCAGCATTTGCGCTTCATGCTACGGCAGCACAAACGTCGAGATCTGGGAAGACAGTCGCGTCCTTGGATTCATGAAAGAGTTCTACAGTATCCGGAATATCGATTTCACGAATTTGTACGCCAAGGAAATTCAAGAACAAAGCAGTAATGACATTGAGCAACATAAAGAAAGGACTCGTGTCACGTTAAATCCAGAAAATTTACGACAGGAAGTCGTAAAGAGATTACGGCAGCGAGAAATGGATATCAGACTGGCTATCGAAAATGCCAAAGCAGGATACTTTGGCTTAGGAGTCAATGGAATTGATTTAAGTATGTGTATGTTATTGAATATTAGTTGTGTAATGTTAATTGTTTGTGTTTATTTTGTTTTAGTTTGGAGAAAGCGAAGAGCACGAAAAGTGCGGCTTTTACCGTGACTTTGTCTTGTATTTATTCCTGTAGCATCAGAACCAAATCTTTATATTTTATTTATTCATGTAGTTTTGAAACTGAACAAAAAAATGTTCAGATTTGTTTGTTTCATATCAAAGAGGATAAACTGTTAATGCGTTGAAGATGAGAGACAGATATGACATCATGAAGTCTATGAGAAATGCGTGACAAAGCAAATGAAACCATCTTCAACGGGTTATAGGCCTATTGGCAAAAAGCAATTCAAATAAGTTTGTATCAAGAATAAGAACTCATCTTGAAGTAAGGAACTTTTTTTATGAATTTCCACAGTTGTGATGTCGTGGTGTACAAACTGCAAGAAGAAATTCTCCCTATCTCATAAAGCTCTCTGAATCTGAATGCATGTGGCGCTCTAATTTTTCAGCCCTTAATTCTTGAGAAGTAAATTTCCGGTTGCAGCACAGAAAGCTATATCTGCGTACAAGTCAAACGCTAAAATTCTTGTGAATCGTGACACAATCTTTCATATAATCTCGCAAATAAAAAAGTTATTTTTTAACTCGGCGTGGTCGCAGTCCTCTCGGTTGAGGCTATATTGGCATAGATTCGGCACACTCACTAATATTCATGAGCTTGGAAATCTCGCTAGCTGACTTTATTTTCTAAGTTTCGTTTGACGGAATAAACCTCATCTCCAATCTAATTCAAAAAAAGATGATAAAAATAGCTTTGAAAATATTGCCTCCAACAAGATTAGAAACAAGGATCTTCAGATATGAAGACTGCCTCTCTAACCACAGAGCTAGCTGCGATTCGGTGATGAGCATTGGTAATTTTGTGATCTTATTGTATGTAACTAAGTTGTTCCAAGGTGTTAATATTAATGAGCCTTACGTCATCGGCCGAACGAGATTTTCAAGCTCATGAATATTAATGAGCCTGCCGAATCTATGCCAGTATAGTCTCAACCATTCTTCTCTCATGGGGTAAACATTTGCAGCATTCCTGGCGAGAGTTTTGAGTTCATTCCTTTGTTTTCCTGTAGAAGGAACATTTCTTTCACTATTTCTTTCACTAAAAAAGTCTTTTAATCGTGACACAGACATTCTCCGGAATTGGTAATCAGGTCGATCCATGTTTGCTTGGGTACGGAGAGGTGTTAATATTACAAATTCGACAAGGTTCGTAATGATGGGTTTTGTGTGTACAAAGCATGCAGCAAGCAAACGTGCGATATACAATTTACTGGAACCGCAAGTATACATCCCAAGAGTGAAGTGCCTGATACCGGTATCGCAAGGAGATATCACTTGATATCCAGCTATATGCGATAGGGAGAATTGAGTGTTGTATTTTTTCCAAACAACCAGTGCTGTTTATGGTGCATTGTAGGAAACATTGGTGCTACATCTTTATCAGTTAGGTTGAAAGATGGCACTCTTCCGTTCTATCTTTAAGGTGGATCTTTAATCATTTCCAGCCATTAACATTACCTGTACAATAAGAGCTCAGAGAGTGAAAAGTGTGACAATCATGTTACATGGTATTCCTTTTTACATTAAACAGCCCTTTATAAATAGTGGTAAAATATGTTTACATTGTTTACATTTTATATTTTTTCTTCAGAAATGTTTACATTTTGTCACAATTTTAAGGCGAAATGGGGAAAACCATTAATTAAACATTCATTGGCATTTATTCTTGATCCAAATAGAAAAAAAATTCTGTTTTTTGTTGCAGTAGTTTCAGAATACTTTGTATGATTGTTATAAAGAATTTGCATGAAAAAATATACCTGGGTGTTCAACTTTCGTGCATAAAACATTTTTCCAACCAGTCAAGTGTGAAAGGTTGCAGCCGTTCAAAGACAGCACTGCAGTAAGAAAAAGTCATTGAGCATGGCTATGTCTGAAATGCCAACTATGTTTTCTTTCATCAGTTAATGACATCTCTTAAGCTGTAGCACTGGAACCAATAGAGCTTGGAATTGAGAGTTTGAGACAATCAACAAAATCACTGTTAATTTTGCCATTCCAGTCAGTTGAACAACTTTTTGTCTTTTTGTTACAATTGTGATTCCAAATTCCATCCATCATGTTTATTACCTTGCCACTTGTAGAAAGTTATTTTCATTAAAAAGATGCCCGTAAAGCTAAGCAGGTTATTAGAATTAACTAACATACAACTAAACTAAAAACAATAAATGGCAAGGAAGAAAAAAAGGAAAAACAAAACAAAACAAAAACAAAAGAATAAATCATGATAGATATTGGGCTGGACTTTATGCAGTAAAAAATTTATTTTTGTTTAGGTATTTACCTTATTTATCATGTATTTTTTGTTCATACCAATTGTAATCATTTACTGTCCTTTTGTTGCCACAGTTGTGAGTACTTGAGTCAAGGTATGTGCATTGTGCAATGGTTTCTTTGAGACAAACAGGGTGAAATCATGATATAAAATTGTTAGGACTTTTAGAGTTAAGAGAGTGTAATTTTGGGTTGGATATTCATGAATATGAATTGTTCATAACAGTGTTTTGACTTGCTTAGGTTGGGATTATTTTTCAGAAAACAGTAGGTGTGTAGGTAGGTAGCAGAGTAGTTTACCACGTCACCACATTTGATTTCAAACTCTTATTACTACCAGTTATTGAAATAGGGTAAGATTCTGTTTTCTTTCCCTTCTTCCTGTGGGATATTGTGTATCTAATGGAATACCCAACTGACATCCTGCATTTGTCCTTGACAACTCTAATCTCTTCAATACCAACTCTAATCTGACCGTCTTAAAAAAAATAAGAAAAAAAGAGAAAAAACATAGTTCTACATTTCCTGTGCTCACTGCCACATCATTTTTAGTGGAGAACTTGATAAACATATAATATGTGCAATAATTACTGACTCTTTGCTTAAGACTGACTAATGATAGTTGTGGCATTATTTTGTCTTGAAGTCATTATTGATCAATATTTATGTAGGAATTACTACTACTTTGATATAATATGTATAAAAGATTTTCTCTTTTAGATATTAATTATGACCAGGAACTTGGATCTAAGGTGTGATTTGGTGAATTCATTTTTAGTTGTAATCAGAAATTGGTGAAGATTAAGCATGAATATACCTTCAACATCATGTAGGGTTCAGGGGGTGGGGGATCAGAACACTTAAGCTTTTAAGGATTTTTGATAAAAATAACATCAAAATGTCATGAAAAAATTCAACATTGGGGATATGTTGAATTGAAATTGTGTTCCAGGATTTGTCAGCACAATAGTTTGTGGTGTGGAAAAAATCTGTTCTGCCCACATGTGGGTACACAACACATGTGGAGACTTGTAATTATATATTGAACTGTAACTTCTGACAAATGTTTTTATGGAATGCTTAAACTAATTATTTTTACTCATCAAAAATAGGTTTGATTGTATATTGTGTATTTGTTGTTGCTACATAAATCACCCCTTCTTTCATGACTGCCCTTTTTCCATGGCAGAGGGTAATTTTGCGACACTTTGTAAAACTCTGCAGTGCATTCCATCTATTCAGGGACCAGTGATAATTGATGAATAGCGCCATCTATTGGTAGATCTTCATTACAATGTCAAACTATTGGCGAGGTTAAGAAAAAAAATACAAGAGAGTGATTAAGGAAAACAATTTTGATTATGTCAATTATTTTATTTAGTTATGCAATTAGAACATTTTTTTAATGCTTGAATCATATGCATGAATATATATATATTTTTTTGCAAAATTACGTTTATTTTTGAATGAGGAAATTAAAGAACAAAATGTAGAGAACATGTATGTGTACTGTATATCAGAGTGAGTGCAGGTTATCAACATGAGTTTAAATTTTTTTTGCATGCTGGTATCTGAATTTTGATAAATAATGCTTTGGGGTAAAAGGTGACATTCTTCTTAATTTAATTTGATTTGGGGTTTGATTGAATTTGAAACATTGATCAGTTGATCAGAAATGTAAATTCCTGAAGTTTATTACTGGAGTGTATGTGTTGCATTTCCTAGTTTTGCAGTCAGAGACACAAAGAGATATATGTCTCAGATTTAGTTGTTGAATTTAGTTGATATTAAAGAAACAGAAAAAAAACAATGTTAGTATCTGGTCTAGGAAGCCGAGTAGTAGACAGTACTTCACTGAAATACATTGATCACCTCAGTATTATTACTGCTGTAAATATGTATTGATAATGAGTTACATACATAATGGGTTGTAATTTGTGCTCTAAATAATTCAGGACTAAAAACCAATTGGTCTAAAATTGTAAATAGATTTGAACATTCTGTTGATTTGCGAAAAGGTTATAAACAATCTAAATGGTGTATGGACCTTGTGAAAGATGAAGAAACCATATGGTTCATATTTACCGCTGCAGTACGATTCTGTATGAACCATATGGACTGACACTAGACTCTTAAGTGTGATTGTGGGTGTCATCTATGGATGGCTGGTTGTGTCAAAATTGTTGTGCCGGGTCCATTTGATATGTGCCCTGTAGAAGTAAACTCAGAGCCATCATGCTCTTGTACAGTGTGTCTCAAAAATAATTGTGCAAGTCAAAAGCGCCCTCTTTGGTAATGAGAAAAACGTTTTTGTGACATCATGTTTACATCACCATCAAGGGCATAGTCTTAGCTTTCAAATGCCGTTTGTTCTGTTCAGTTTGCTTGTTTTAATCCTGAGATGTGTTCAGTTTAACACGAAAAAGTAAAATCACAAATGTGCCACTTTTACTACAGTCAATAATAGCGTCAGGCCCTCTTCCCGTAAAGGTGACACAATTGTGATTCTACCGTTTTGTTTTTTACAAGATATCTCGAGATTAAAACAAGTAAATTGAACAAACAAACAGCATTTTAAAGCTAAGACGTTGCCCTTGATGTAAGCATGTGTCACAGCAATATTTTATAACTGTCAAAGAGGGCGCTTTTCACTTGAACAATTTTTGAAACGTGCTGCAGCATGTCTCCAAAAATTCTGCAAGTAAAAAGCGCCCTCTTCGGCAATTAGAAAATACTCAGCAGACATGATGCTTACATCAATGGCAAGGTCAAAGGCTTAGCTTTCAAATGCTATTTATTCTGTTCAATGTGCTTGTTTTAATCTTGAGATATGTTGTAAACAACAAAAGGGTGGAATCACAATCGTGTCACTTTTACAAGGTACTGTAGTAAAAGTGGAACAATTGCAATTTTACTCTTTCTTATTTAAATTAACATATCTCAAGATGAAGACAAGCAAATTGAACAAAACTAACGGTATTTGAAAGCTAAGACTATGATCTTGGCGTTGATGTAAGCATCATGCCACGAGAGTATTTTCTAATTGCCAAAGAGGGCGGTTTTCACTTGCACAATTTTTTTTGAGACACACTGTAGCTGTTCTGAGTTGACACTGAACTCTAAAATGTTGCTCAATGTGGTATTGTTCAAAAGGGCTGACATGTGAAGAGCTAAATCCGCTTTGTTGGTGTGTGCTGGTCAATTTGTGGGACCTATGCCACTATAATTCAGCTTTAATTGTGTATTATTTATTAATGTCATGAATCCTGATCTGGTTTTGGTTTATGTTGTGCAGATCCAGAATGACGGCTACAGAAATAATGAAACTGGGACACAATCTATGAGGGTAGGGTGAAAAGTTCATAGCCCGACTAAACTACAGCAATAAAACTAGTCATGCATTAAATTTAGCTTGTTCTGATACTAACTGCATTGTTTCTTTTCACATTATCTTTTCTTGTTTGTCTTTTAGAAATAAGTTTACATTTGCAATGCAGTTGAGGTTTCTGAAAATGGTCATTTTGGGCAGATTTTAGTGACAGAGACTTGCCCTTCCGGACAGGAGTCTTCTTTCTGGGCTCTTTCCAGGCTCTTCTTGAGATTCTTTCCTGTCTCTCTGCCTCATATTGAACCCAATAACTGTGGTAACCACATTTGGGTGAATCTTTCAGCATTTCAAGTCCTGAAAATGGTGACCCATGTCTCGGAAGGCAAGTCTTTGCCAGCAAAAATGACAATTTTCCTATACCTCAACTGCCAATGTGAAAATCTTTTTAAATGCAAAAGCAAGAAAAGGGATGTGAAAAACAATGCAATTAGTATCAGAACAAGTTAAATTTAATACATTACTAGTTTTATTGCTGTAGCATAACTCCTTTCTAGTCAGGCTATGAACTTTTCAGCCTACCCTTGTATTGCGGTACATTTGTTTTCTTGCCTGTTGGATAAGTGGATTTTAAATTTGGCTGCTTTTTATCCAGTTTAGCCAAAACTGGTTGTCCAAAATTTTCCCATGAAAAGGTCACAATTTTATATAAATTACAAGGTCTACAATATATTTGGAACTGAAGTGGCTGTATGAATGTAAGAATAATGTGTAGCCAATGGTAGTGGTACAAAAAAATGTGATACAAGTTTTTGTTTTTCTTCATTTAGTATTTTGTTTTGCTTGAGTATCCAGTAGTTCCTTCTTTTGTCACTCAATTTTTTGCCTGATCCTGTGGCAAGCCATGTTGTAGTATATCTCTTCATGACATATTCTTGTAGAATTGACTTTAAAGTAATAGGCTAACATTGTGGAGCTTCAATTAAAAAAAATTGTCATACTGTGATACCTGAGCTACATAGTAGTGTTGGACAAACAAACACCCTAGAATACTAAAGTTTGGAAAGTTATCCTGCCATTGGCAAGATATGTATGAATAAACAAACAATTTCCTCTCCGGTGGAGGATAGAATAGCCTAGATCTACACACAGTATGTCTATGGGAGGAAATGGGCAGGTGAATCTGGTCAACTTGAGTGCTTGTAGATTTTCACTCTTTCAAAGCTCTAAATCATCATTTTGAAATATAATTTTTCAGGATTCATTCTTAGACCTTACCAAAGACACTTAGAGCATGGAAGATTATGTAGCTCACATTTAAAAAAAAAGTGATTATTAATAGCATGTGGCTTAAAGTGGAATTTTAATCATTCAAATTAATAATTTCATGTTTCATAATTTTGGCAAATGTATTGACGTGCATCAGTAGTAGTATATTTAGGTATTACTTCAGTCTGATTGAAAATGACAATGTTAATTCTAAGTAGATATTGATGTACTAGTTATGTATATATCTTAAATTCCATTATACCTTTTATTTATTTCCATATTTTAGTTTTGATCTTTAAGCACCATGGTGCATAATTTGGTAAATGTTTTGCTTTTTTTTTCAATTTTACTATTCATTTTCAGTTAACATTTCCAAGTTATTACTATTTACTTTGACATTCTTATTCAGACTTTTCCTTCAAAATTCAAGGTCATTTTGAAGAAGATTGTGTGCAAGTATTTTTGACTCCCTCAATTTCAATTTAATTCAAAAGTGTTAAAAGTTAATTTTGACTTGGATGACAACAAAGGGAATATAAACATACACATTTATGTTTTGTTGAAAAAAGTTAACACAGTATATTTGTTTTCGTCACTCAGTAATTCAGGTAAAAAAAAAAAACAAGTGTGCTTATGGGACAGAGACTTGTGTAGGCAATATAATTTAACCATCTGTCTTAAGTTTGACTGAAAAAAAATGGCATCTATGTGACATTCAGCTCCATGATTACCCTACTGATGAGAATGAAGGAATAAAGGAAGAAACGGGTTAGACTGCAAAAACTGGGATGTTAAATTAAACGTCTATGATTTGTGTGTGTAATTTAACACCCAGTGTTTTTCAGTGTAATATGTACACAGTAATAAATTGTACTCCAACATGAAATGAAAGTTCAATCATAAGAAAGATAGTAACATAGTGTAGAATATTCATTTGACAAGAGTGATACTGTGTTATTTACTTGAAGTGCCAAAATAATCTTGCCAAATGACAAATACGATTGTTACTGGTATAATATATCTTATTCATACAATGATTCTGCAAATACTGCGATTTGGGTGGTAAGATGTTAACAAAACTGGTGTGTTATCTCACTGGCCGAGAGACTAGCCGGGTCTCCGAGAAGTCGCGGGAAAATCAAAGATGTTCGATTTTTCATGGGCATTCCTTTCAGTCTCTAGCGGGTCTCGGAGACATTTCCGCGACCTCTCCGCGACGTTTTTTGAGACTTCCACACTTTGAGAAAAAAGTTGCTGATTAGAACCTCTCCTTGTCCCATATTTGGAACCTTTTAAGGTTTTTCAAAGAAGCAAAAAGGGTTCTAAGTCGTTCTTTAGAACCATTTTTGGTTCTACAACGAACCTTTTAGGGTTCTTTTCTCAACCGTAGGGGTTCTTGATGGTATATAAGAACCCCTCTATTTTTGTATAGGGTTCCTTTATACCATCAAGAACCCCAAAAGATGTGTACAGAACCCTAAAGGGTTCCTTGTAGAACCAAAAATGGTTCTAAAGAACCACTTAGAACCCTTTTTTTGCTTCTTTGAAAAACCTAAAAAGGTTCCAAATACGGGACAAAGAGAGGTTCTAATCAGCACCTTTTTGCAGGAGACTGGAGGAATCTAAAAAAAAAATGCGTAAATGTTTGATTTTCCTTGACTCCTCGAGACACGGCTAGTCTCAAAGAGATGTCACGTCACGTAAAACGAGCCTCGGCACGAGCGGAGAATCGAGTCCCCAAGTGGTCGCCAAAGTCTTGAGGACCTCTCCTCCAGTGAGATAGGGCCTTTACAACCCTCGACTAATGAATGTGTGTTACATATTTGAACGCCAACAGATTCAGGAAAAAAATCGAGCATGTATGTTCTAAGTTCTAACTAATTTTTGTTCGTTTAATAGCCGTATCTTTATCATTTCGCTGGTATCTATCCATAACTGTGGTTTCCCTAATTTTGATAAAATGAAAGTTGAGATCCACGGGTAAGCCAAACATACCCACGTGAAGTACGGTGCTATGTGTCTAACAAGTGTCTGAACTGTAGAATTGTGTGAACGATATGTCATGAGAAAACCCTTATTGTTTGATTTGTTCCACAAAACTTTTCGGGTTACCGATTGGACGAAGGTCTCCAATCGTCAAGAAAAGATCTCGCTACGTTGTCGCATACATTAAGCAGTATTTGAAGTTTGTTTTGAAGGAGGTACGGTGATAATAAATGAATATTCATTATTCACTCTATATCGTGTTGCTAAGATTATATCGTTTTGTTTGGGGCGATTGCCGAACGTGTGTGTACAAGTTTTTGTACGTTTTGAACTTTGTACATGTGACCGATGTGAAGTAAGAAGGAAAGCCGATAGACCTATTCGTCATATTCGGCATTTTGTTCTGACCAGTACACAGTGGCCTAACAGCCGGGAGACCGGGAAGGGAGGGGGGGGGGGGTCGACTGCCCTGAAGGATTCAGCCAGGAAAATCCACCAAACCACCGGGAAATGAAAGGAAAGAACTCACATTTTGGAATAGATTAGCGGTAAATGTTTTGGCTTTGCTCCTCCCCCCGTACCTTACCCCCGGGGGGGGGGGGTCGCTCTCCACACGGCCTGCTACGCACCTGCGTCCAGAAAAAGCGTCGAAAAGGGTCCCTATTCCAGCCCTCGGACGTCGTCGACGTCTTTTGGCAAAAGGGTAGCCTTTTCAACACCAATCGCCGGCAATCGCCGGTTAGAGTAGCCTTTTCTCACAAGTCATGTCACGCCATTTAGGGTTACTAATTTGGTTATGTAGATTACACCATTTAGGGGTGCAAATTTGAGTAGATCTATTAACATCTCCAAAATGAACGTTTGTTAATTAGGAAAATTATAAATGAATTATTAATTGAACCTTTTGGGTTCTGCAATGTACATTAATGTTTTAGATGAGAAGGACACTTGGGTAGGGTATTAGATTAGTCGATTTCACTGTTTACGCCACTTTGGTATCAAATTAGTGGATTTCCAATTCACGCTACTTAGGGTATCAGAATCAGTGGATTTCATGGAAGTCGCGCCATTTAGGGTAGCTTTTCTCATGCGTTACCTCATTTAGGGTCGTAAATTTGGTTATGTAGGTTACGCCGTTTAGGGTGCATTTCTGAGGTTGTTGGACACGGGTGGGTAGCAGACTATGTGAAGAGTGACCCCCCCCCCCGGACCCCCCGATAACAGGCACCTGTTACACCGCTCACCACTGCCAGTACAGAATGATAATAATAATAGTAAATGGAATTTTTATAGCGCCGTTAGATCGAAAGATCTGACCTTGACAAAGACAATGCTGACCATCACATGCTGACCAGGTCCCAACTGTATATCATTTATATTCATGATTTCATGTTTGATAAGGAGATAAAATCCGCACATAGCTGCATCTTTTGCCCAGGCGCGCCGGAACACTTTTAGTTTTGGAGGGGCAAAATCTCGATGGGGGCACATTGTGACAGTATGCGTTCCTCGGCGAGGGAGCGAAGCAACCAAGCGGGGGACAGGGGAGGGTGCTGGCATGCACGTTTTTAGAGCTCTATACGGAAACATGGAAAGGAATGCAGCGACCGAACGGGGGAGGGTGTGGGAGGGGGATACCCCGTCCCACGGTAGAAACTTTTGAAATACGCATAGAGAAGACGCGATT
>JZLH01S0151099.1:0-15908 GCA_001188425.1 Eucidaris tribuloides
AAAAATTTCTCTGGTAAAATATGAAAACTCTGGTAAACATAATTATACCACCGATTTTACCATAGGAAAAACTTCGGATAAATAACAGCTTTTCTCTGGTAAAAAATTATACAGAGGGCCCTAGTGTGGCTAGGATTTTTAAAGCTGTGGTGACATAATCCTTGTACATGTACATGTATTTAATACATCTGACTAAATCCTCAAACGTATTATACCCACACAAAAGTTACAAGAGGTTTGTTAAATTTCCGTCAAAGTTTGTCAAGTGCACTTCGTATGGTTTTTGTTGTGTGCGGATATTTTTGTATGCAACAACTAACGCGCATATGGGTAAAGCACGGAGGTAGAAGAGAGTCTTCAATAACTCACCTGCACACAGCATGATTGTACGGAACAACCAGATAGAGAGAATGAACACTATTTGTCGATACATGATGCATGCTCCGTACGGAAATCTAGTCATTGCTGGACGCAATGTCAAATCGTTTATATCTCAGATGACTGTGATCGTTTTAGTAGAGACAGATATCTCAGGTAATAACTGCAGATTACATTGCATTATTAAAAGACAATAGTGACCGACGGCATGGGAATAGTCGAAATTTTATCGTAAATCACGCATCACTGGAAGTTTAATTGAGTGGATAAGTGGTACCAGGTTAATTGATATCATCTGATACGTTCTGGTATATCAAATAGCCCTTGAATGCACGCGATATACTCACCTTCTTGTGAAAATTAGCTCCAATAATTTTGTACTGGTTAAAGCAATATTTCCTGGGTTTTTTTAATTGTTTTCGAATGAGTAAATGTTGATTCTACACCCCTCACCAAATTTGCTGTACTTGTTTTTATTTCGATTGGAGGTGGAGTCGGCCCCTGGCACGTTGACTAGTTACGTATTAAGTTTCTTGCATGTGTGTTATTTAAAAACATGATGTCCCTAATATTTATTAATGTATTATTAAAAAAAATAAGTGCAATGAATTGGGTAAAGATGGCCTTCGGTCAGAGTTATTTAGTGATTGCCTTTCAATAATAATTTCATATTCTACATGCTCTGAAAATTTTGATGATGGCTATATATTGTTATATATTTTGTATATGGTTTTGATTTGCGAATAGATTGTTATATAATAATAACAACATATATAATATAATATAATAATTATTATTATTATTATTATTCTATTATTATAATTATTATTATCATTATTATTATATCATTATTTTATTATTATTATTATTATTATTATTATCATTATTATTATTATTATTATTATTATTATTATTATTATTATTATTATTATTATTTCCGGACAGGTGCCTCCACAAAAATGAAGTCTGATAGTGTGCCGTTACTCTCTTTTCTTCCAAACATTCATAAAAATAGATATTCATCTGTTGGTCTTGAAGTAACGTTAAAGGTAAACGCAAATTCATTCAAGCGGACACCCAGAGAGAGGGGAAAATATATACATCTCCGGGAAAAATCAGTGAGTTTGATCGATTATTCATCCCTTTTTATAAATAGTAATCAATGCATGTTTTGTACCAAAATAAATATTATTAAATTGTCTGTAAAATGATACCCAACTAGTTATAATTCTGCCATCTGCGAAAGTTCAGTATATTAAAATAAGGTGTAAATTGAAAGTTGCAAAATGAGCACCGGTTATCATGAAAAGTAAAAAACACACGTCCTTTTGTATGGAGTTTAGAATTTTGCTCTCAGCTGGTCAGCCATGATACAGGACTCGAACCTTTTAATCTTAAAGTCATAAACAGATGTAGTGGCAGGAGCTCCTATTATTGGTATTCGTGTCTGACCAATTGAGAACAAAACATAACTCAACAAAAGAATATGGTGTATATTGACCCTTTATGACAACCGTCGTTCATTTTGCAAATTTTTCAATTTACACGTTATCTGACATTTTAAAATACTGCCCTTTTGGCGATGGCAAAAATCCCCCCGGGGGGGGGGGCACTTAGTATAATTGTGTGATACATGTGTGCCGCGGATGAGACCCCCATTTTCAGCCCAAATTTCCGTTCCAGAGCATCTCAATTTCAGAAGGTACAGAAATTTTTTGATATTTTTCAGTTCCAGAGACCACCAAATTTGCCGTTTCGCTTCTGAAACCCCCATTTTTGGCTCAAGCCCGTTTCAGAGCCCCCGATTTTCGACTTCGATGCGGCACATAGGTATCACATTGTAAGTCGAGTGCCCCCCCCCCCGGGTGGGCAAAATCATAACAAGTGGGGGGGGGAGGGGGAAATAATCGAGCAAACTCAGATTTCCAAACTTTTTTGAGGAGTTTATAATATGCATGTACACCGTATACATGTACATACATGTATATAAATTATACGCTCACGTACAAACACAATCATATATATATATATATACTCACAAGAACACAGTCAACACACATAAGCGTACATGAAGTATCACACACAGGGACACACTGACATTGTTTTTCATGTCCTTACTTGCCTTTTTCAAATAAAGGTATTTTCTACTTACTGATCATTTTCTTTTTTTATAAAAGTTTGAAATTGGCTACATCTGCTTACCGTGAAAGCCATGGTAAATATGACACTTTGTTCATATTCAGTTACACACTCAATCCCAATTCACAAAACTTAAAGACATCACATGGTATTTTGTGGAGTAGACTGTTTGCGGAGTCTACCTAGATTTTGTAAGTAGTAATTTGATCATGAATAGGAGATCAAAAGCAAACAAAGGTTATGGTATAAGCTCTTGTCCTATCACTCAGTATATATCAATTGTCTTATTGTAATTTCAAGGACATACCATACATGTACACTTACAGACCACTTGACCAAATCATGTACACGGCTCACTATATAACAATGTATTTCTATTAATTAGAGTAACTGTTAATTATCATTTTAAACAATCAACATGTGTTGCAATAAATTATGCTACCAGCACGATACAATACCTAGCTGGACTTTTAACTGCTAATAAATGTGTGTGTTTACAGAATTTTTGTGAAGACATGGTAGATGTCTCATCTTTGAGCATATTTTAACGAGAGATATCCAAGAAAATTTCCATTTATTCAAGGGACTGAATCGTGGCCATCGACCGGCCTAATGAGAACAAAACTCAGGGCCGTCACCCCGTTTGCTAGCTCCGTTTCGAGTTATACATACTGTATACGCGGTGGAGTGTTTATTTCGTTGCAGTACTCAGCGGACCGCGATGGACGCACACGCTAATACGAAAGAGCCCGAATAATCAATTCGGCACGTTTCGGTAAATTTGATAGGACCTCCACTGATTTTGTTGCTTCTCATTGGCTGTACTGAATACACGATCTGCCAGTGCGCTGCTGCGTGCATCGAACTGGTTTCGCAACACATCAACACACCCACGCGAAACGGAGCTAGCGAACAGGGTGACGGCCCTGAGTTTTGTTCTCATCAGGTCGGTCGATGGCCACGATTCAGTGCCTTTAAGCGAGCCGTTTTCAGCACACATGTACACACTAACATGCACACGTACATGCACGCATACATACAAAATCACACACACACACACACACACACACACACACACACACACACACACACACACACACACACACACACACACACACACACACACACACACACACAAACACACACACACACAAACACACACACACACACATGCCGTCATAACTTTTGCTCCTCTTTCGATTATCAAGTTTGTTTGTTGTTATTGATGGGTGTATTTGGACATTAAAGTTAATTCAAGAAAAGTCAGATATAGTTGCATTTATTTTAAAAAAGCACACAAAAAAATATACGACTGAAACAAACTCCGACAAAGCACAACAATAATTGGCAACGATAACAATGTCTTTATTTCTTACTCTGTTTTTGTTCACAAAACGGATTTAAAAACGCATTAATGTTTGGAGATAATAATTCATAAATATACGTGCAATATGTGTCGTGGCATGTTGCAAACTTGGTAGCACAGCTTGTCAAGTTTAATCCACGTTAAAGAGTTTCAACAAATATGATTTTGGAAGCTAGCTTCACCCAATGACTTAATTTCTAATATTTGTATTTTTTTCCATTTAATAAAATACCCAGGAGACACAACGAGAGGCGATTTGTCATTGTCTTGCTAATTTGCCCAAAAACATGTATATAGCATGTCAAATATGGATTATATATTACCCATGCATTGCCAAAACAAATTGGTGAAAAAATTATCTTTCTGGTGATACAATTCTGATATAAACTTAAGCGTACTTTTTGCGGGGTCTTTTTTATTTTAGAATACATAATTTGCAACATTCTTTTCAAACTTATGACGATCACTGGATGCCGTTGAAAAAGTCATGTTGCCAATACACGCTGGTACCTGAAACAAACGGATAAATTACAGTTTGAGATAAGATAAAGAAATCCATGCTCTCACGTGGGATTATGCTCGCTATATATGGAACTCTTCTATCTTTGAGAAATTACTCAAAAATGTAAAATGCAAGAGGATCCCGAAATTTTCCACATGAAATGTACATGCCACCGTATGCTCTTTTATAATTCAAACACCACAATTTGTCACTGTAAACAATTTTCTAGGTTTAATGAAGTTTTCTTATGTATGGTGTGATAATAGAATACTTTGTGAAAGATTGATGAATAAGTTTTCTGATCGACCAAAGCTGTAATTGGGCTTGACCTATAATATTAAAGCCACATGCTAACAATGTTAACCACAGTTTAAAAAAATGTGAGCTACATAATCCTCCATGTTCTAAGTGTCTTTGATGTGGTCTTAAAATGAAGCCTGAAAACAATTGTCTTTCAAAATGATGATTTAGTGCTTTTAAAAAAAAAACCTACAAGCACTCAAGTTGACCGGATTCACTTGCATATTTCCTCCCATAGACTTATTTTGTGTAGATTTAGTCTAGTTTATCCTCCACCGGAGTGCAAATTGTTTATTCATGCATATATTACCAGTGGAAGCATAACTTTTCATTTTTTTTTTATTCTAGGGTGTTTATTTGCCCATTTAAACACAATAATGTTGCTAATATATAAAAGTTTGACAATTCTTTTTTTTTTAAGTGAAGCTCTACAATGTTAGTCCATTAGTTTCAACGATAGTAAGCTTATTCCTAAACTGCACGTACTGGATACAATTTTATACTCGGTATACTGTACAGTCCAAATTATTTTCTTCAAGCATTGCTTTTTTACTTTGTCATTCTTTTTATCATCTACGTTCTTCCTTTCATTCCTTTCTGTTATGTACTTTCCACAAAGATATCGATTGTGGCTGGTGAAACAATGATTTCATGCATAGTTTGTCCTGTGTATAAATCTTGATCTTTTAAATTTGTTTTGTATATTTAGTTCCGTATGTATTTCTCTACTATGCAAGATGTTATTTTGTATTTTGTTATGCTTCTTGCATCTATGATAAAAAATGATTGAAATAGAACCTTCTTATCCGATGTAGAGCAGCTTGTTTGGAGACCCGGAACCAATATCAGAGAGTCTACCCTGGGCAGCCATGCCAAGTACCCAGTCCTCTCGTTCTTTGCCACTGTTTCCTTCTGCAGCTGCGAGGGCGCCTGCACAAAAGAATAGAAAATGAGTGGTCCAGAAAAAAATTCAACAGCTCTGAATGCTAATATCTTCACCATCATCAGCAAAATGATGCCATGATCATTGATATTATTTTAGTCAGGCGTTTGGATCCAAGGGCCATTTTTCGGAGGCAAATATCATTTCCCAAATTTGCTATTTTTTCAACTGCACCGATCTTTGGAACACAGAGATATTCTCGCGTAGCAGCGTGGCAGAAAACCCGCAAATCCTCACATTGCCTTTATTCATATCAAAGCGTGGGTATTCCTGTGGTTTGTCTGCGTATAGCACGCTGTAACGAGACAAAATTTCCGTGTTCTGAGGATCGGTGCGGTTGACAAATTAGCAGATTTGGGAAATGACATTGCCTCATAAATATGGCCCTAGGATCCAAACGCCTTATTGAAAATCAATGAACATGGTATCATTTTGTTGGGAAAAGAATGTTCTAGCCACTGAAGTAAAAATCAATCACATTTTACCCATGATGTTGAAGAAATTAATGATCGCAAGTGTTGCATTCTTTCTGGGCCACCCTGTATTATTGATCATCATAATTAATGCTTGTGCCACGTATGGTTACACTTGATGCAAAGTCTTTATATGTGAAAGATGTTAAACGTACGATTGAGTACTTGTAAAACAGCATAATTTTAATATCAACTGTTTCAAACCTTGTGTGAACAGATGGTACATGTATTCTGAAAACGTCACTATAGTACAGAAGAGGGTAGTTTAAACCAACAGAACACTTTGGGATTTTTTTTTAAACTTCGGCACAATTCATCATGCCGACACTGAAATCAATGTATGGGACTATGTTAATTATTGCCGCACAAGGGGACGGTATTGAAAGTTCACCTGGTTGAAATCAATGTATGGGACTATGTTAATTATTGCCGCACAAGGGGACGGTATTGAAAGTTCACCTGGTTGAACTACGAATCCTACTAGTATTCATTACATTTGAAGTGAATTAGTCCCTCATTATAATGCAAAGATAATATACTTTCAACTGGAAAACAATGTGGAATTCTGGTGAAAGATTTCCCATCACATAGTTCCTGTTTAAGGAGTTAGTGAAATATACTATTAGTATCTTTTTCTTGTGGTTGCCCTAGAGTGGGGAAATTCATAAGGGCATCAAAAGGCGATTGCGACATAGCAATGAGAGAGCAAAATGAGAGATCGACATTTTATCATATTTTTCATGAGGCATTGCTTTCAATCAGCGAAGCAAATTTCTCGTCTGTAAATTGTCGGAATGTCTCGGGCATTGTCTTACCTATACCCGCGCGTGTTCGCGTTTTTCCGAAAAGGTACGGGAAATTCCGATTCATTACGGGCCGTGCAGAATTGGGCTAGCCTCCTTACCAGCCACATGTGGGCACGCCACGGAAGTACCACTATTGGTTTCAGTGGCATAGTCGCTCTCATACGAGGTCGAGGTGATGGACGATCCCGGGGCGAAGATATCAACGCAGGAGCCATAATTAGAGAAGCTGGAACGTACATCTTTCCAATCGGTTGCGCCGACAGTAATGGCCTGAAAAGATAATAGTTTGTTATAAGCCTGCAGAAGAAAAGGACGTTTTATACAAGTTGCAATAAAGATGTCTCATTGTAATGAAACATGTCCACAGAAGCGTTTTCAGATTTTTCGCCTTCGTCTTTAGTAGGATTACTTTGCTAGGAATTGTGGGAGCGCGTTTCAACTTAGGGATCTAGTTTCTTGTGATGCAGGAGGGCCGGGAACAGTATTTCTCTAATTTGAGTAATATTGCCTTATTTGACATTTGCACTTAAAGCCCAAGTTTAGTTTTGGGGATTTTTTGTTATTTGAAAGTTTTATGCCCCAAAGTCATAACCCTACAATAATATATTCTGATGTGTCTTTTTTTTTTTTTTCTCTTTAGTTTTTTTTATATTGAATTTATGAAAATGTGAGGGGGCGACCCTCGACATTTCATAAATTTATAAAAAAACTAAAGAATTCGAATCTATTTATTGCAAGGTTATGGACATTTGGGGCATAAAGCTTTCAAATAACAAAAAATCCCCAAAACTAAACTTGGGCTTTAACAGACTGACAGAAAGATCTGAATATTACACGACCTTGATTTCATGTGTCAATGGTTTTCAAGCTAGAGGCAATTAAACGTTATGGCCCTTCTGCCGGGAAAATTTGCTAGGGCCCTTCTGTCGGACAAACGACGAGCTATACTCACAGATGGTTCACGAGCAGGAGAAGTGTAACACGCATCTCTATCGTCGTTACCGGCAGCCACAGCAGTCGGAACTCCACTGGCGACGAGTTCTTCAACAGCTTTGTCCAGAGATCTGTATGCACCGCTTCCCAGAGACATGGAAGCAGTGGCGGGGTTGGACCATTTCCTGGCGTCGTTCCTTACCCAATCGACGCCTGTGGGAGAGGGGCAACAGAGAACAGTGTTAGAATAATAGAAGTAGAGTCCCTATATGTAGAGAGTTGCGACAACTCGCGGTTTGAACGCCATTTTGTTTCCTATACAAAGCAACATTACGTAACACTTCTATGCATTTGCGATGAGCACTTGGTGCTGTGAATAGAAAGAATATGTCCATTTTGTTTCCATAAAAATAGGACCTACTGTGCCGCTACTCTATCTATTAAGGGACTCTAAATAGAGGTAGTGCCTGTTGAAAAGGTAAAAACGTGAGGAAAGTCGTGCTCAAATTGATGGTTCTAAACACCCCGCTTTCAGTTTACACTTGCAATACTTATTTCAATAATTTTAAACTTATTTTAAAGAAGCTATATAACATTGTGAAAGCCCTATTTAAAAAAAAAAAAATGGTCACACTTTGCTACCTTACGTATCTCACAGTGTTTGAATGAACAATAAACACCCTAGAACACAAAACTTCAGACAGTTATGTTGTCATTCGTAAAATATGTACAGATATTATTGTCAGTGGACGAAAATTCTATCAGCTAATGTTCGAATATGCAAAACATACATTCACATTCTTACTCTTGACAACAATTTAACAAGCATTTAAATGCAAACTTTGTCTTGGGTGAAATCTAATTGACATTGACCATACTTTCTTAAAATGACATGAAAAACTTTTGGCATTTTACTTGGCACTCTATTTTCGAGTCGTTCGTAAAGTCAAGCGTAACTTTCCGAACAGCTTTATGAAACATGCCCCGGATCCGATTGTGCACTCACAAACTTTAATGGTGACAAGATTTCAGAAAATGAAATACGGGACAAACAAATGCAAGGGAGTTGTTCGACCGACCGGGGATGGGGATGGATGGGATGGGGTATCCCCCTCCCACTGTAATTTTTTTTTAGTATTTGGGGATGCAAAACATGCATTTAATCACACTTTTAACATGTAAGTAATATAGACCTTAATATTCGTTTGCATTCGGTAGCAAGAAAATCACCGCAGAAGTTTAATCGATCTTATTGTTGTCTGTACTTCGTTTCCTTTTGGATATTGATGAAAATTCTTCACTGCTTTAATGTATTCAGTACAATATTCTGAAATACGGGACAAACGGGCGTCCCGGGAAGGGTTGGACGAGATGCCGGGATAAAGGAGCAAAATACGGGACGATCCCGGGAAATACGGGACGTCAGGTCACCCTGTTAAACTCACCAGCTATTACATCAGAGTTCCTGCCAGTGCCCTGACAGGGCAAGACCTTCACTCCAATGAGGTGGATATACGGTCTGACACCATAGGTGATGGACCCTACAATCCCAGCACAAAACGTTCCGTGGCCATGACAGTCATACTAATTGATATATGGGAGAGGGAGAGTAATTTGAAATTAACTTTATCTTATTTCATACGGTAATAATTAAAGGTAAATTACATGATTGGGGTAGTCCTCAACTTGGGCTGAAACTACTCTAGAATCAAATAAATATTGTAAGGATTCTCCTGTGAAAATCTAGTAGTCAAACATTGACTCATTCTAAAATATCTAATGTCAATATCCTTCGTGGCAGACAAACCTGTTGTGTGGTTCTCTATGGGTCCTATCTTTATCATGCCCCGATAGAATTAATGTTCATTCTTGATTCTCCTTAAGTAAACAAATTATAGATAAATCCTTTCAGCTGGGAGATCCACTCTAGCTTGTGTATAGTTGGTATATATTTCAACTCATTTGGTTCTTGAGGCATTTTTAAGTGTTCCTAATCATGTCACTTACATTTAAAGGCAGGGTGTTTCTTTTGCCTGCGTAAAAATTAACGTCGTGTAAATACACTAGTATATAAAAGAAAATGCCACATAAGCAACTTTAGCGAAGTTATAGGAGCTAGAACCTCACTTTTAGTGGAATTGTAGTGACCGTTAGAATTTGATTTGAATCATTGTCTCGTAAAGACAAAAAAATCATAGCATAGGACACACTTTACGGCCATTTTTGCGTATTTTTCAAATTCTAGATACTTACTGATCGTCAGATTATACAGACATGTCCAACAATACTAATCTAAGGGCATGAATTAGGTTTTCCTGTGTTGCAGGGAGGGGTGCAAATGAGATTTCCTGCCTTAAAATGGATGATGCACGACCTCCAAACGTAACAATATTTTATCAGGATACCGGAAATGATAGAAAGTTTGACCTGACACTGAATTTATAGATATCTTTATAGGCAAGCCCTCAAATAACTTGAAAGTAGTTATACAGTTACTTGTAAAATGTTTGTTAATGCATAATCCAACTTCTAGAAGAATATTCTGTAGATGTGAAACTTCTACCTATCATTTTGAATGCAAGCCAGGAAAATGAATGTCTAATTCATTTATTTATTATTCATTTATTTTTTTTATTTATGTATTGATGTATGTTTGTATGTATGTATTTATTTATTTATTTATTTATTTATTTATTTATTTATTTATTTATTTATCTATTTATTTATTTATCTATTTATTCATTCATTTACTTATTTATTTATTAACCGAAAGATGGGGCAATAACAGACAGCCGTTGAAAATTCAACGAGAGAATTTTGAGACCAATCCTGTGTTTTCAGGAAGGCAGTATTACATTCCAGTAACATGGGGGTATGCTACCCATAAAATGCATCAAATACAAATTTGGCGTTTTTCACCGAATTTGGCGTTTTGAGAATCAGGAAAACCTGGCAATCCTGGGTTGCGTAACTGAATGTAAACACTTCTTCAACGTACATCATATCTATCGGCAAAATTGACTTTCTGCGATGCCCAGCCGCCAAAATCTTTATGTGTATCGCGAATTCCAGTGTCGAGGACGTAGACCATGGGCGTCCCACTTTCGTAATCTGAAAAAGAACCAAACACCGTCATCAACAACAACAACAACAACACAACAACAACAACAAACAAATGCAAAACAATGCAAAACGCCAATAAAGCCACCACCACCAACAACATTATACGCACATTTTATAGACACCCAGCTTATTTGTTCTTTTTTTTTTCATTAGGCCCAAGAAGTTGGGGGCACGTGGTAATCCTCCCTGTTTTTTTAAATGAATGGACCGACCATTCTCAACTTCGTTACATATGTTGAACAAGTCATACTTTTTTGACCGACCCTCCGAATTTCTCAAGGTAAACACATGAGGGCACTAGTGCAAAAATATAAGGAAATGCTGAACAGTTCAACACATGTAGAACAAGTCATGCTATATTGACTGACCCTCAGAATATCTCAAGGTCAACACATGAGGGCACTAGTGCAAAAATATAAGGAAACGCTGAACAGTTCAACACATGTTGAACAAGTCATGCTATATTGACTGACCCTCAGAATATCTCAAGGTCAACACATGAGGGCACTAGTGCAAAAATATAAGGAAATGCTGAACAGCTCAACACATGTTGAACGAGTCATGCTTTATTGACTGACCCTTAGAATATCTCAAGGTCAACACATGAGGGCACTAGTGCAAAGATATAAGGAAATGCTGAACATTTCAACATAATGTTGAACAAGTCATGCTCAATGTAGTCATGCTCTGTGGACCGACAATCAGAATATCTTCATTTCGACACATGAGGGCACTATTGCTAAAATTATAAGGAAATGCATGCATTATAAGTTAAGGCGAAAATTTAATGAAATTTTATGCTACAGTCATAAATCCACCGATCGGATTCCAACAATTTGTACCGGTATGTGCCAAAGAGTATAGAAAATCCAGTTACAAGACTACATTATAATTTTTCCAAAGTCTGTAACATACATGATGGGCCTGGGTATCTGTACGAATAGTCCAAAGGCAGGTCTCTTTGATCTATACGGTCCTGTCCCCACGAGCCATAGGCCGCTGCTGTCCGCACCACACCATCCTCCTCTATGTATTCAACACCGGGAAGTTTGCTAACCTGTCAAATATTCAAATCAAATAACATGTACATTATTTTTTCTCTTTTTTCAGTTTCACATCGTCAAATGAAGGGTGGGGTGTAGGATCCAAAGCACACATGTCCATTTTGTCAAATGTGAGAATTTGTTTTCATATTTGCACTTTATGTGCTTGGAAGTTGTTCCAGCACAAAATACATATTCATCACAGAAACATAAAACCATCATTTGAAAACTAAATGTAGATTCCATAGCTTTTTTTTTAAAGAATATAAATTTGAAATGGGAGATAATGTGGCTTTTTCTTGGAAGTAACCATGGACTTGATAAATGATAAAGGGATTTCTATCATCAGCAAAGATGGTGATAAAAATATCTTGTCGCTCCGTCAATAATTTTTGTGGGGAAAATGTGTTTTAATACAAAACTCAAAATTATTTTTTGAATCAGGAAGACAGTATTCTGACGAGGTCATGCTCCTCTGGAGGTTGGACTGTTGACTCTCTTAGTCCTAAAGATTAACTTTTGTGTTGTGTTTTGTATTTGTTTTTTATGCCTGGGGCTATAAGAGTTTTCCGCAGTGGTAGGGAAACTGCGGAGGGAGAAAAACTTCCATAATAGTTTTATTTAGTTTATGTTTGTTACAAAAAAATGACTGATTTCGTGGTTGAGAACTGCGCTTTAGGCGAAACAATACCGTCCCACAACGTATATATGTATCTGTGCTATGTTATCGTAATAATCTCTTCCAGATTAATTGATATTCTAACAAAGTTATGACTATATCAAATCAATATCAAATCAATCATGCACACAGCAGTACAAATGATGCGGACATTCAACATCACATCCTAAATTGTGATGTCACAGTTGAAGAAAATAAAAGATGGCTACCCTACCAAGTCCAAAACGGTGCTGGAGAGTTCCGCGGAGAATCCGTTAATGATGCCTAGGATCCGTTTGACTCGTCCCCCGGAGAGTCTAACGGAGGCGGTAAGCGACCTCAAGTCGACACCGTCCTGGAGGAAAATAAACAAACAAACAAACAAACATATACCTCTATGGTTAGGCAAATAGGCAAATTACAGTCACAGAATAAGCATCACTTTTGGCAATCACTTACGAATTCTGTTTCCAAAAACCACGTTTCTGTTAGTATGTTCCTATTTGTGGTTATACTGAAATTTTTTATTTGATTTAGAAAAAACAATCCATTTTCATTTATTTGGAATATATTTCCTATCTGTATAATTACACTCTGTGTATTAAATATAGAACTCACGGTAATAACCGATTCATGTATTGATACCAGATTATATTATAGTATAAATGAATTTCAACATTCACGGTTTTAAAGGTAATGCCTTCGGTGAATTATTTTGGTTACTGCTAAAATAACACCCTTGCAGGGTCATATAAATCAATATTTATCATAATATCTTTATCCCACAACACCCTGGATGTTAAGTTTAAGACTTTAGTTTTGTAGATTACTTGTATCACCTTCAACGTGACGATGTAGTGACCAGGAATTGGCTCGGCGACTTTCAAGATGGGAGCCGCTGCATTGGCCGCGGCCACCAGATTGGCCGCGGCCACCAGAAGAAGGGCAAAGAAGGCACGCATGATGTCTGCAAAATGGAAAGGAACAGCTGTTACGGCAAAATTGTATGCACTGATTATTTTTTTTAAGATATTGCGAGAATTTGGGTTTTTTTTTCATTCAAGAGAGAGAGTATATCTAAATGTCTCGATTTCAAGAGAGTATAGCCGCCTTTTATAATTATTGTTATGAAGGTCACAATCATCTATTAGCGAAATATTCAGCTCTTTCTTATTTTTGCATCAGGTATGTGGGCTATGATGTAGACAAATCGCAATCAGAGCTCTTGTACGACACTGTGCATGCGTCAGGTTATCTCACATTTTTACTGCCCGAGAGAACATTACTCTTGATCAGGGTATTTGTCGTTTGGGGGACACATACCTCGTTACATGAATATAATGTGTTGTGGGCTAACAGGGATTTTGTTTGGGAGTATTTACAATTTTACTACGATTTAATTTGGTTGAAAATTTGAAAAACAGTGGGGAACAACATCAGCAAGACCACTTGGCTGGAAATGATTATAAGTCAGTTTTGATTAGTCATTTGATCAATGTTTATTCGCCCCTTTCATGAGTTGCAGTTATGTCTTAGAAAAATGTGAGGGAATGTGAAATAAATACCTTCCTTTCAACTGCGAACAAATTATCCTTCATATGCCAAGCACAGGTATGTTCAGTTAAAAGAATAAGAAATGAACAATATGCGAAACTTTGCCACATGATAGGGCTGTATACCAGCTTTTCATAAGTGTTATGATAAGGGAAGTCTGTCATACTATGTACCTCTTACCACGTTCTACAAATGTGTTTCGATAGACCTATGCGAATCATGTCTCATTGTTGAGTCCTCTGAGGCTAAAGATTAAAACAATTTTTGGAACTATAATAGGATTATTGATTCGATGACATTGTTGAGTCCTCTGAGGCTAAAGATTAAAACAATTTTTGGAACTATGATAGGATTATTGATTCGATGACAGCCCTACGAATGTTCCGTGACTGTAAGCATTTCTTGAGATTGTTGTAGGTTAATCTAAAGACCGGAGTTTTCCGCGTTGCTGATTTTCCGCGAAATCTCGGAATTTGACGTATAACGCGGGAAACAGCATTTTGAACAAAAATGAAAAATAAAAATCATGCCTAAAAATTCCCCAAAAGTAAAGTTGATAAATATTTATTGAATTAAACTGAACTAATTTTAACTAAAGCCAAAGAAATCATTCGTTACCTGTAAATATGTCTCCAAACCCAAATCAAAACCCCCATGGGCCTAGTAAGCTTGACGTTATTTGTGATTTCTTTCCAACAAAAATTCAAGTCGGCAAAATTAAAAAAAAGGAATTTGAAATTGGTAAAACGGCAAAAACGGAATTTGACATTTTCAAAATGGACAACATCGGTGTTTAGGTTAATTCTACGACTATAATATCTGCGTTGTCTGTCTTGAAGACGTATGCTCGCGATGGGGCTATAATATCTCGTACACAAGCCAACACGACACGATACCATTTTGGATAAAATTGTTACCAATTTAAAACAGTTTTACCAACCAGTTGAATTGATAGCCCCAATCGGACGAAGCAACCACAATGGCATCCTTCTGAAACCAAAGAACTTACCGCCCTGCCAGAACAAGACCAAGATTAAGTATGTTAGACCCACGAAAGAGTCTACCATACGCAGCTTAAATTTGGTAACTGGATTACACAACATGACTGGTCCTCAGTACTGAATGTCGAAAATGTTAACGAAAAATGTGACCGTTTTTATAGCGAGTTGAACCCAGCGATCGACAACCATTTCCCGCTAAAGTCAGTTCGACTCCACAACGATGACAATGCCCAATTCTACAACGCCAACGACTCTTCAACTTCGGATCACCAGATTGGACAAAAATTCGAAATCAGACTCAAAAAGAAACTAAAAAGGCCAAAATTGAATTCCATCACAACCGCGTTCATCGACTTAAGCAGGAGAATCCAAGTTCATGGTACCGCTACATCAAACTCATGACCTCAAATAAATCAACCGAATTACAGATTGATGTCCCAGGGGTTGACGAGGATGAACACATCGAAATTGCCAATGCAATTAACGCCCATCTTGTAAAAGTCGCAGAAGGTATACTACGTCTGAGTCCATCAAGCCTGCCTGCATACTACATACTGCATACTGCGGCAGTAGTACGACATATATTGTGAATTGAAATATCAAATTGACTATTCTATCATGTCTTAGCAATACAGGAAGTGAATCTCACATGGGCGCAAATGCTCCCAGGAATTCTATTCAATGGGGGG